>ML308241.1:0-75106 GCA_005239505.1 Nicotiana paniculata
CCATAGAGAGCCTTGTCAAGTTTATATACATGATCAGGTGACTCTTTGCTTTCAAAATCAGGAGGCTATTTTACAAATACATCTTTCTTCAAATAGCCATTAAGAAAGTCACTCTTTACATCCATCTGATGAAGAGTGATTCCATGTGTGCATAAAATGCTATAAGAAGTCTGATTGCCTCCAATCTTGCCACAAGAGCAAAGGTCTCATCATAGTCAATTCCCTCTTCTTGGTTGTATCCTTGAACAACCAGTCTAGCCTTATTTCTTGTAACACTTCCATCCTCATCGAGCTTGTTCCT
Organism: Nicotiana paniculata; assembly: GCA_005239505.1. Taxonomy (NCBI): domain Eukaryota; kingdom Viridiplantae; phylum Streptophyta; class Magnoliopsida; order Solanales; family Solanaceae; genus Nicotiana; species Nicotiana paniculata. Next base: position 302 of record ML308241.1, read on the forward strand.
GAAGACCCACTTGGTGCCAATTACTGATCTGTCTAGTGGCCTGGGTACCCAGTGCCATACTTGACTCCTCTCAAATTGATTCAGCTCTTCTTGCATGGTTGTTACCCAATCAGCATCTTGTAGGGCTTCAACAATGTTCTTTGGTTCAATCAAGGATAAAAATGCATCAAGCGCACACAGATTTTTTAAGGAGGATCTAGTTTTGATTCTAGATCTCAAGTCTGTTATGATGTTCTCAAGAGGGTGAGAACTCTGATATCTGTGTGGTTTGAGTACCAGTTGTTCACTTCTGGATTGTTCCATGTTGTCTTGTAGTTGTGGAACAGGATCAGGGCCATTATTTTCATGTAGAATTCCCCCTGTCGAGTTGCATGGGGTTGTTGAACCTGGTCCATCACATGTTCCATCTGTCATAGGTGCTTCAATGTGGTCATTGCTCCTCACCAGTCCTAGCTCCTCATCTTCTGGTTCCTGTCTCTCAGATAAAGTGTTAGTTTCATCAAAGACAACATGTACACTTTCTTCTACACACATAGTTCTTTTATTGTATATTTTATAAGCTTTGCTATGTGTTGAATATCCCAAGAACACTCCCTCATCACTTCTGGGATCAAATTTTCCTAGAGAATCTTTGCCATTATTATGCACATAACACTTGCATCCAAAATCCCTAAGATGGGAGATTTCTCCCTTTAAGTAATTCATAAGGAGTTTTCTCTACCAGAGGTCTGGTCATGCATCTATTAATAATGTAGCATGCAGTGTTAATTTCTTCTGCCCAGAAGATGTGAGGTAGTTTTCTTGATTGAAGCATGGTTCTTGACATGTCTTCAAGAGTTCTTTTTTTCCTTTCAACACCATTTTGCTGTGGGGTTCTAGGAGCAGAAAAATTGTGATTGACACCATGTTCATCACAGAACTCAGCAAACTTGGTATTCTCAAACTCAGTACCATGGTCAGATCTTATTGATGCTAGTTGATGTCCCAATTGATTTTGAGCTTTCTTAACAAATGAGGTGAACATATCAAATGCTTCGTCCTTAGATGACATGAATAAGGTCCAAGTGAAACTTGAAAAATCATCAACTAGACCATCATATATCTCTTACCACCTCTACTTAAAGTTCTCATAGGACCGCATAGATCCATATGAACCAACTCCAACGTCCTGGTGGTACTGACCATTTTCTTACTTTTGAAAGAGGACCTTACCTGCTTCCCCCTGGCACATGCCTCACAAACTTTGTCTTCCTTGAACTTAATGTTAGGAAGTCCTACCACTAAGTCCTTAGAGACTAGTTTGTTAAGCTGAGTTAGACTTGCATGACCAAGTCGTTTGTGCCACAGGAGGGGATCACTGTCCAACACACTTAGACAAGTGAGTTCATTTTCAGACAGTGTGGACAAATCTATGACATAGATGTTATTCATTCTTTTTCCCTGCAAAACAATCTTGTCAGTAAGCAGGTTAATCACAAAACATTTTGTGGAAGTAAAAGCAACCAGGTTACCTCTATCACATAGTTGTGATACACTGATCAGACTATATTTCAAGACATATATTAGATACACATGTTCAATAGATCGTGTATAATCCTTACCTACCTTACCAACCCTAATGATTTCACCTTTTTTTCCGCTTCCAAAGGAGATATTTCCTCCTTTGAGACGTTCAAGTGAAAGGAATTGTTCCATGTTCCAAGTCATATGCTTTGAGCAGCCACTATCCAAGTACCAAATCTGGTTGCCTCCTCTCACTTGAACGTACAAAGGAATCAAAGGTTAGTAAGAATCCAAACTAGTTTGGGTCCTTTTCTATGAGAGAATGGATGAATCAAATTTTTCCTGGCCCAATTTGGCAGCCAGTTTTTCCCTTTTACAAACCTCTCATTTTTTCGACTGGCCTGCTCTTTTGCAGTACAGTTATATTTGTAGTGTCCAGTCTTACCACAATGGGTGCAAATTTATTCTCAGGAAGAGTGAGATACTTGTTTTTGGGATCCCACTTGGGCAATTGACTTCCAAAGCCAATCCCTCTACTGTTTCTACTATCATTCTCTTGAAGCCATATCAGGGCGTTAGAGGATTTATTCCATTTACAGGTTTGATATAATTCGTGTTTGACTTTGCCAAGTTGTTCATTAAGAGTTCTTATTTGCTAGTCCTTGGCATACATCTTATCTTTTAATTTTCCTATGTTTTCTTCTAACATGATATGAGAGTGATCAACTACCTTTTTACTGGATTCTAGTCTTAACTTTAAGTTTTCAGATTTTAGCTCTAGAATCTCAGTTTCGAGTGGATGAACATGGTTCATCAAGACAGTGTTTTTCTTTTTAGATTCACTGACCCTTGTTTCCAGGTCCATGCATTTTACTTTTAGCATTGCACACTCTTTAGATAGTTGATCCTTCTCTTTGGTTGTTTCCTCAGAATCATCTATGAAGTCAAGTAGCAACTCAGCGAGTTTCTCCTTAGATAAAACTTTATTTTAGTTTTAAGTTGTGAGATACTTACCTATGGTTCTTCATAAGTCTCCTCATCAGATTCTCCAATCGCCATGAGAGCCTGATCTTCTGTCTCACCATCTTCTGATTCTTCATCTGAACTTTCCCCCCAAGCAGCAACCATAGCATTTGTTGTGTTTGTCTTGGGTTAAACCTGTTCCTTCCTCCTGTTCCTTCTCTCATATCTTTCTTTTTTTCACTCTACTTCCCACTGAGGACAGTTTTTAATGAGATGGTCAGTCTTACCACATTTATAGCATCCCTCATTAGCTGACCTTTCTGGTGCCTTTGCCTTGTTAAAGTTTCCTCTCCTGGAGATGCCCTTCTTTCTCACGAGAAAGTTTCTGAACTCTTTGGTTATCATGGCCATCTCATCCTCCTCCAGATCAGCTCCATCAGTGATCCTCAGTGCTAGACTTCTCTCTTTCTTTGGGGCATCCATATCCATGGTTTGCCTTCTGAGTTCATAAGCAGTAAGGTTTCCAATCAACTCATCTAGCATCCAGTCTAAGGGTTTCCATATATTTGGATTCCTTGATAGCAGTGATCTTGCTTTCCCAGGAGATAGGCAGAAACCTTGTCAAGATCTTCTCTACCTTGTCTTCTTCAAGTATGATTTTCCATGAGACTTGAGCTCATTTGTCAAGGTTGTGAACCTTGTGTACATTTCCTGAATTGTCTCTCCTTCTTTCATAGTGAAGTTTTCATATTGGGAGTATAGTAGTGTACCTCTAGACCTCTTCACTTGAGCTGTTCCTTCACGGGATACTTGTAGAGTATCCCAGATTTACTTGGCAATGGTGCAGCTTTAGATTCTACTGTATTCATCTGGTCCTAATCCACACACTATCCACTTCTTTGCTTTGGAATTCTTCTCCTATTTCTTCAGATCTTCAGTCGTGCAGTCAGCCCTAGTCTTAGGTACATCTACACCTTCAACAGTTTTCTTCATTGTTGCAAGTGGTCCATCAGTGACTATGTCCCAGAGTTCATACTCCTCTCTAATAAGGTGGTCCTTCATTCTATTCTTCCACCAAGAATAGTACTGGCCATTGAAGAGTGGTGGCCTTGCAGTTGATTGACCTTCCCAGTTCCCAGTTGGTGCACTCATCTTGATCTTTTCCAAGGTGTTAGCCTTTTCAAGGATAACCTGCTCTGATACCAATTGATGATTTAAACGTCAATACTACACAATATTATAAGTTAATTGTGCAATACCCAATTTTCGAGTGCTGTCTAATAAGAAGAACCTGGTTCTTCTTGGTGTACTACTTACTACTATTTGCGAAATAATAAATCAGTAAAGTAAGGATACAGATATTTTACGTGGAAAACACTTGGCTCAAAAGGTGAAAAAACCACGACCTACTCCTCAGTAGGATTTGCTCAAACACTTCACTACAAACTCTGAGCCAAACGGACTTACAAAATAAACTCTTTTGTAATCCTAGGACTAACTCTAATCCTCTTTGTATCAACTAGCCTCTAACTAATTTCTACAGACATCAAGCTAACTCTAACTTGAACAACGTGTACCTATTACACTTGCTTCTATGAAAGCTGAAAAGATACAATGTTAAAACTCCTACTACAACCAACTAGACTCAATGATAAACAAATGGACATGTTTCTTCTAGTTGAACTGCAGCCTTTGCACAATACTTCTGCTTGAAAATATCCTGGGAAGTTTGCTTTCAGAACTTGATTCAATTTAGTCTTTGTGCGTCTTTGTGTGTCGTGAATTTCAGCAGTAATACTTTGAGTATTTATAGAGTCAGTTGTTGAGCTTGTCTTCCAATTCCAGTTCAACTCTACCTGGGTAAACCAATTCGAACCAAACTCAACTTCCTTCCTTTATTTCTGTCCTAGATGAATTCAACTTCTGTCATCTTCATCAGTTTGCAATCTTTTCGTATTAGGAGACATCATCTTAGTTCTTTGATACTCAGCAATCACTGATATCTCCTATGCTTGTATGATTCTTATGCCAACTACTCTGTTCAGGTGTGTATGATTTGATGGACCTGGTTCAACTTTTCAATATTTGTCAATCTTCAAAACCCATTCAGTGACATGGGCCAACACTCCTGGCTTGTAAAAGCTACTGGTTGACCATCAATTCATTAGCACACCACAACAATACAATTCCTTCTTATTGACCTTGTGCAAAAACTTGAATGAGATTAGTGTAGTTGTATTCATTGAGGAGATCAGTATGATCTACCATTTTTGTTTCAGCTAAGCATATAATAGAAGGGTTATTCCAAGTTATGAAAAATCGCAGATTCCAGTGAAATTCTTGACTGTTTGCTCCCAAACAATTTCATAACATAATATTCATGAGATCTTCATTGTGTGTGTGACTCCCTCCTAGAGCCAGTGATAATTCCAAATACATCAGAAAATGAGGTGGGTTGTATAGTGTCGCTGGAAGCAGGTTGTCGTTGAGTGTGGGATCATAAGAATCACATACTTCTCCTCCAAGGAGAAGGGGTCGTGACGGATATTCAATGAATTTTTCTACAGTGTCTGAGGGATGAAAATTAAGTAATTTTTTTAATGTTTTTTGGCATGGATATCGTCAGAAAATCCTTCAGCATCATTATTTCCATGAAAGTCTCCGGCATGTCATCTTATTCTTCTACATGAGCTTTCTGGGGTGGTATCTTTGGTTGTGGGGTAGCTGGTAGCGAAGGGTGTTGGTGCATGTTCATCACTTCCTGTAATGCTAGAGTTGGCTATTGTTGTTGTGGTTGGAAGTCCTCCATTTGCATGGGTTGTAGTGCATACCATGGCCAATAGTTGTTCAGTTAGGATGTACCCTAATAGAGTTATTGATGGTGGAACGGAGTCTGCCATTGTTGGTATTGGGTTATGTAGTCTTGGAGCTGAAGAATGGTGATGTCTTGTTGGTGAATTAAGTCCATTACTTGGTCTTGTTGCACGGGGGTTGTGATTCCCTCTTGCAGGGATAATGCCATCACATCCGTGTTTTCCAGTAGTATTGTAGCATGGTTTTAGAGTAGTTGGAGGTCCACTAGTGGCTGGTGGTGCAGTGGAATGGTTGTTGTCAAGTGAGTAGTTGGTTGTTGGTGAAGCTGGTAGTACATGAGTGGTTGCATGTTCCACAACAGAAGTTGTTGTAGGTGTTGATGAAGAAGAATTTGTGGTGGTGGTTGGTAATTATAGTGTGTTATATGAACATTTTTTATGTAATGTCTCAATCTGTTATAGTGGTAGTGATTCCTTGGGTAGTGGTGGCGATAAATCGTTAGAAAGTTGTTGTAGAAGTAGTTTTCTGGGAATTAATTAGTGTTGGAGGAAAAATTGTGTTGATTGAAAGGGTATTTGAAGGTATTTGCACTGGATGTGTGTGTGGTACATTGCATGACCTGTAAGCAGCTAGGCATTATAATTAGGACTATATTTATGATGCCCTGTTGGGGTTACCAATGTCGAAGCAATAGGGTTTGCATGGCAGTCTTTGGTTTGTGCAGGTTGTTGATTGTATGTTGAAATGAAAATATTCGTAGATGGTGATTGTGGTGTAGTACCGGATGAGTTTATAGGTTGGTATTTTGGAAGAGGATGGATATGTGTTATATTTGGAGGTGTAGTTGTGGCAATGAGGTAGTCATTTGTGAATAGTATGGAGTTGGGAGGTGGACAAGGCGTGTCAGCAATGAAGGAGTCTGTTCTACTAGGTGATTCAGTTGAAGTAATATGGTGATGATGATCTAGGTGAATGATGGAATGTAGGAGTTGGCAGTGTTTGTCAGTCACTTAGATAGTGATTTACGTATTAGTGGATGTGGGGGTGGTGTTTGTTTAGGGTTTATGGGGGTAATGTATTAGAAGGTGGAGGGGAGAGGTGTAGTAGGCAGTGGCGATTGTAGTGGTGTGGTACTAGGTGGCATGGTAGGCGTAATTAATTGTTGGGTAGTGGGTGCATGGGTAACATGCAGTGTAGTTGTGGGCGTTTGGGGTGGGTCTTGCAGGGTCTCAGTACTTGGAAAGAAATCGATTAGAGAAGGGAATGTTGTTGAGTGTATTTTCAGGCACGTGGGCCCCAATAAAGTCCCTAGGTTTAGGAATAGTGGTGTTGGTATTGGGTTCCATGCTTGTTGTTGTATTGGCAGTAGTGGTTTTGTTCCGTATGTGATTTTTAGTGGTTTTGTGATATGTAATGGTTTTCCAAGGGCTGGATGATTCTGTATCGTTTGTAGTACGGATTGGATTGGTATGCATATGAGTTGATGTAGAAGTGGTACTAACTTTTGGGCAATAATATAATGTGTAATCTAGGCAGCCACATTGGATAAATAGAATGGAAGAGTCTTCATAGTGGATTGGTTGTGTATGTGCTCCAAAGAGTATCTCAGTAGGTAAGGGTTTTCCTAAAGGAACAAGGATGCATATTCTAGCATAGCGTCCTCTCGAGGTGTGCACCGTACATGTGTCAACTTCAATAAGTGTACCTATAATAGCTGCTATTTTGTGGAGTATTTGAAGGTCGTAATACTCCGTGTGAAGTTCTTGTAATCGGATCCATACTGTGGAGTAGGTTATGTGAGCCAATGCAGGACCAAGTTTTGGTTCCAATTGAGGGATGGTAGGGTATTAATTGGAGATTTTCAGTTGGTTGCCAAACAATGTGTAATTTGCTTTAAGATTTGTATAGGACATTTTCTTTCCTAATATTTTAATAATAATGGAGTGATCCAAGGGTGGTATAGTCGATTTTTATTATCTCAAGAAATAGGTATGAAATGTGGATGGTGTGAGGGATTAGTGTTCTCATCATCTAAGGTTAACTTGTTGAGAAAAGCTTTTTCAAGTTTAGTGGATGTGGATGTCGGGCGGAGATAGAGTGCCACGAAAGCTTACCTTATCATGCGATTGATCGGTGTTTGGTGGAATGGCGTCTTTAGGTCTGTCTGTGCTTCGACTGAGTTGAACGATTTCTTGATCCGCTAGTTCCATTTTCGAGGTTGTATTCATTGGATGTTGTTCTTGATTGGCTGGTGATGGCGGTAGCATGGTCGGCTCTAGTTATGGTCATTGTACTTTCTCTTGCTATTTTCTAGAGAGAAGGAGGAGTGTTTTACGTTGCAATAAGAACCTACTTTAATCATGTTACTGCTCCCTGTTTCTGCCTATTTCTTCTCCTTCCCTCCTATCCGTCTTCTTCTTTATTGAAAACAAATATTCAAACCTTTAACCTTTACAATCAAATATCAAAAGCCTCTCTTTTTGAAAATGTGAAATAGAAATATCATTCCCACTCCAAATTGAATTTTTTTTAATTCAGATTTTGATATATTATTAGGGTTCGAAGTTTACTAGGTAGGAAATATGAAAGTAGAAGAGGAATTAGGAAAGTAGGTGAATAAAGTCCCAATATTATAAATAGAGGGTCGAGATTGAGACACATGGTCGGGGATATGAAAAGAGAAAACAACCCAAGTTCACTAATAAGCTGGGGAAAAAGTCGTTGGGCTCAGTAGCCAGCCCAATACCAATATATCAATTAAGCCCACACATGAGCAACCTATTAAAGACATCAAAGGGGAGATGAACACTTAGACATTTTCTGGTAATATTGTTACAACTTCTTAACCACTTTCTCTCTCTACGTTCCAATCTCCTACTCTATCTAACTTCACTCTTTTCTTCTTCTATCTTGCTCACAGGTATGGACTAATGTACGTTCCAATGTAACCGACTGTATTAATCATTGAATAAAACATTTGATACATTCTTCTTCTTATTACTTGCCAATAATTGTTCTTAATAGTCCAGTACATAATAAATTGGTATCAGATCTTTGACCTGGCACAATGACAATTCCAAAACTAGATCAAAAGCTTCAGAAGATAATGTAAAGAAGCTAGAGTTGCAGTTACAAAGTTACATGTCAGAAACAAATAAGAAATTGGAGTCCAATGACTCAAAAATGGATGATCTGGGTCGGAAAATGGATGTGTTTATGGAGAAACTGTTTGCGGGCAAGGATAGAATTCTGGGTAGTCCACCCATGGGAGCTCATCATGTAGAATGACCTGGTAGTAGACCACGAGTGGTTGAAAATCTGGAGAACCCCAACGATAGATTCCATGCCAACTACTTCACTTCTAGGGTTGAATGTCCATATTTTGAAGAAGGCGATCCTAGATCTTGGCTGAGAAAATGTGAAAGGTATTTCCATTATAATCACATAAAATATCCACAACATAAATTAGAAACTGTAGTATTGCATCTTAATGGTAGGGCTAAATCTTGGTACTTCTCTTATCAAGTCAGTAGAGGAATTGTTAGATGGCCTGATTTATTGAAGAATTTGTAAGAGGTTTAACAATTCTGATAATAGTAGCCTACGCTTACTGGGTAAGTTTAAGAGAATTGAGCAAATTGGTATTGTGAATGAATACTTAGAAAAGTTTGAAGATTTGAAGGCCTGGGTGTTGATCAAACACCCAACAATCCCAGAAGAATTCTTTTTATGATTCTTCATTGAGGGACTTAAGGAATAAATCAGGCATACAGTTAAAATGCTTAATCATTTCTCCTTGAGTCAAGCTGTGGAGAAAGTTAGGTATAAGGAGGAGTTGATGGATTCTATTACTAAGAAGAACAGAATGAGTGGAACCAGACAATCAGGGTAGTATGTTCCAAACAATAGTGGTTCAGGAGGAATATCCTCTTCCTTTAGTCCAAAGGAAGGCAGTTCCAAACCAGTTAATCCAAGAACCAAGTTGTTTGAAGCTAAGAGGGCCAGGGGAGAATGTTATAAGTGTGGAGATAAATACTTTGTGGGATATATGTGTAATAACAAGCAGTTGAACACCATGCAGGGCATCACTGAGCAAGAAGGATTGGAGATAGAGCCACAAGAGGAAGGGGAGGTGGTGCCTATTGATCCAACAGAGGAGGTAATTGATGAGGCAATCAGTCTTAATGTCTTATTTGGCACTGTCACCTCTACCACTATCAAGCTAAAAGGGGTGTATGGGAAGCAGGTGTTAATCATTTTAGCTGATAGTGGCAGTACAAATAGCTTCATAGCCAGTGACATAGCAAAACAACTAGGGTATCTCATATAGGTGGATTTACCCATAAGGGTAGTTGCTGCCAATGGAGGTTACCTAATGAGTCACCAATCTTGTCCCCAATGTGGAAGACCAATGGGATTGTATTTGAACACAAATTAAGAGTGTTGGACATTTGAGGGTATGACTTCATAGAATGTAGATTGCAGGTGAGCATGAAAAGGAAAAGAATAGACTTTAAGGGGAATTCTGAAGAATGGAAGCTGTAGAGCATGACAGCCAGTGGTGTCAACCAACTTTTTAAGAATGGCCATCTGTTGTGGTCTCACTTGTTCACTATCACAACCAGTGTAGCAGAAAAATATAAAGACATACCTGAGCAGATCCAAGGAGTGCTGGATAGATTTTCAGGAGTTTTTGTGGAGCCTAAATCCTTGCCACCAAAGATAAGTCATGATCACTTCATTCCATTGAAACATGAAGCATCACCAGTTACCATAAGGTCTTACATGTACAATTACTTCCAAAAGAATGAGATAGAAAAGAAAGTGAAGCATCACCAATTAGCATAAGGCCTTACATGTACAATTACTTCCAAAAGAATGAGATAGAAAAGAAAGTGAATGAAATTCTCAATAGTAGTATCATAAAACCCAGTCATTCACCTTTTTCCTCTCATGTGTTGTTAGTCAAAAAGAAAGATCGCAGTTGGAGGTTTTGTATTGATTATAGAAAATTGAATAAGATGACTATTAAGGATAAACTCTCTATTCCTTTAGTAGATGACCAAATGGATGAGCTTAGTAGGTCTTGCATCTATTCTAAGATTGATCTACGAGCTGGGTATCATCAAATAAGAATGGGAGAAGCTGATGTTTACAAAACTGCATTTAGGACCCATTTGGGGCCCTATGAATTCAAAGTCATGCCTTTTGGCTTGACCAATGCCCCTGCTACATTCCAAAGTCTTATGAATCATGTGTTCAAACCATTCTTGAGGAAGTTTGTTTTGGTATTCTTTGATGACATTCTGGTTTATAGCTCTTCAATGGAGAGTCATGTCTTACATTTACAGAAAGTACTAGAAGTGATACAGAAGGAACAGTTGTATGCCAAACTATCCAAGTGTGCTTTTGGTCAAGAAATGGTAGAGTATTTAAGACATATTATATCAGGAAAGGGGGTGGCAACTGACCCTACTAAAGTAGAAGCTATATTGAATTGGCCTACACCCAAATTTGTAAAGGCACTAAGGGTATTCCTAGGGTTAATTGGTTATTACAGAAGATTTGTAAAAAAATATGGAGTTATCAGTAAGCCACTCAGTAATCTACTCGAGAAGAACTCATTTCAGTGGACAGAAGGGGCATATGAGTCATTTCAGCAGTTTAAAGTAGCCATGGCTACAGTGGTAGTGTTGGCACTAGCAGACTTCACCAAGCCATTTGTGGTGCAAACTGATGCTTGTGCTATTAGGATGGGAGCAGTCCTAATGCAAGGGGGAAGACCTATTGCCTGCTTTAGTAAAGCTCTAGCTCCAAAACACATGGGACTTTCTACCTATGAGAAGGAGTACATGGTTGTCTTATCAGCTGTGGACAAATGGAGACATTATTTACAAGGAGGTCATTTCATTATGAAAATTGATCATCAAATCCTGAAGTTCTTGCTAGAACAGAAGGTTACTACAGCAGAAAGGGTTATAAACTCCTAGGGTTAGACTATGAAGTTCAACACAAGAAATGAGTAGATATTAAGGTAGCAGATGCACTGTCAAGGAGATTAAAGGAAGAACTTACAATTATGGCTATCTCTACAACACAAGCTACTTGGTTACAAGAGGTGAAAAATAGCTATGAGGGTGATTTCATAGCTCTACAACTACTTGTGGAACTGGCAGTCTAGATCTCCAGACAACAGACCTGACTATTCTTTACACCAAGGCACATAAGATACAAGCAGAAAATTTATATGGGCAAGATAGCTGAATAAAGAAACAAAATATTCCACGACATGCATCACTTTACAATTGGTGGTTATTCAGGACAACATGGTATCTATAGAAGGTTACAATTGATTTTCTACTGGCCTAATATGAAGGCAAAGGTGTTCAAGTGGGTGAGTGAGTGTGATGTTTGTCAGAGGATCAAGACTGAAAACATTCACTCTCTGGGGTTTACTACATCATTGCATATTCCAGAACATGCCTGGCAAGATATTTCCCTAGATTCTGTGGAAGGTTTACCAGTTTCTGGGCACAAAAATGCAATATGGTGATAGACAAGCTTACAAAGTACGGGCACTTCCTTGCTATCAAACATCCATTCATAGCTCAAGAAGTGGAAGACTTATTTCTAAAGGAGGAGTATAGACTGCATGGGCTACCTAGGTCCATAGTCTCAGATGGTATTTTATTTTCACAAGTCATTTCTGGCAGCACCTATTCAAATCTATGGGGACTACATTCAATTTAAGTATAGCCTATCACCCATAGTCAGATGGCCAAACAGAAAGACTAAACAGGTGCATGGAAACCTACTTGAGGGCTATTGTTTTTTATAATCCCAAACATTGGGCAAGGTGGCTACACTTGGCAGAATGGTGGTACAACACTAAATACCACAGTGCCTCACAAACCACCCCCTTTCAAGCCTTATATGGTTACTTGCCACCACAAACACCCATGGGTTCATTACAAGGCACATGGCATTCTACAGTAGGGGTAAGTATGGCCTAACGCCAACAAACGATTCAGACTCTCAGGGATAACTTGACTAGAGCTCAGTCGCGCATGAAGTTCGATGCTGGCAGACTCAGATCTGAGAGAGTATTAGCAGTAGGCGACTTAGATTATCTTAAGTTGGAACCTTATCGATAATCATCTATAGATGTACCCAAAAATGTAAAATTGTGTGCATGATACTATGGTCCTTACAAGATACTACAGAGAATAGGGTCAGTTGCTTACCAATTGGAGCTTCCACCAAGTTCTTAACTTCACCCTGTTTTTCATGTTTCCCAGTTGAAACGTCGAGTTGGACCAGATATTGTTGCTCACGGTCAACCTCCAAATTGTTACATCGACGGACAAATCTTGATTCAGCCAGTGGCGGTTCTTCAGAGAAAAATGATCAAGGTCGACAATGGGGTCAGTGTGAAGGTTTTGATTCAGTGGGCTAACTTGGGTGTAGAAGGAGCGACATGGGAGGATTGAGTTTACATAAAGAACCGATTTCCAGAATTTGTGGCTCAACAAAGACATTGAGGACAAGGTCAATTTCAAAGGGGAAGGGATTGTTAGGGTTCAGAGTTTACTAGGTAGGAAATGGGAAAGTAGATGAGGAATTAGGAAAGTAGGTGAAATAAAGTCTCAGTATTGTAAATAGAGGGTCGAGATTGATACACGTGGGTCGGGAGGATTAAAAGAGATAACAATCCAAGTCCACTAATAAGATGGGGAAGAAGTCGTTGGGCTCAATAGCCGGCCCAATACCAATATATCAATTAGGCCCACACATGAGCAGTCTTTTAAAGATATCAAAGGGGAGCTGAAAACTTAGACATTTTTTGGTAATTCTATTACAACTTCTTAACCACTTTTTCTCTGTGCGTTCCAATCTCCTACTCTCTCTAACTTCACTCACTTCTTCTTCTCTCATGCTCACAGGTTATGCTATGGAGTAACGTACATTCCAATCTAACCGACGGAATTGTTCATTGAATAAAACATTTGCCCATTCTTCTTCTTATTACTTGTCAATAATTGTTCTTAATAGTCCAGTACATAACATACACTTTTAGTAGCACACCCGTTGTAGCTAAAATTATAGTGGTTTCGTTATGTAAGCAAACAACAACAAAAAAGAATACGGAAAAGGGTTCAAAATGCCCTTAAACTATTGGAAAAGGTTTTAAAATACCTTTCATCCACCTATTGAGCTAAAACTGCCCCTCCATCCACTTTTTTGGTAAATTAAAAATTATTATTATTCTTTTTGTTAAACTAAAAAAAAAATATTTTGCAAAATATTTTCGTTTTTTTTAAACTAAGGCACCAAAAGTCCACTAATTTAGTAAAGTCTTTTTTTTTTCAGTTTCTACAAAAAACAATTCAGTTTTTACAAAAAAAAATATTTATTTTTCATTTTTTTTCATTTTTTAAAGCATTTGTTTTTGTAAAAAACTGAAAAAAAAATGTAAAAACAGAAAAAAAATGTTTTTAATAAAATATTCTCGTTTTTTAAAAACTGAAAAAAATATTTTCAACAAACATTTTCGTTTTTGAATTTTTTTTTCAGTTTTTTTAAAACACGAAAATATTTTTTCTTTAAAAAAAAATGAAAAACGAAATGCTTTAAAAAACTGGAATTTTTGTTTTTCAAAAACGAAAATATTTTGTTGAAAATATTTTTTTTCAGTTTTTACAAAAAAATTGCTTTAAAAACTGAAAAAATGAAAAAAATATATATTTTTGTAAAAAATGAAAAAAGAAAAAGACCTTACTAAATTAGTGGACTATTGGTGCATTAGTTTAAGAAACGAAAATATTTTGCAATTTTTTTTTAAGATTTACAAAATAATAATAATAATTTTTAATTTAATATTGACCAAGCGGTAAAAGGACATAAGTGAACTAAAAAAGTGGATGGAAGGGCATTTTTAGCCCAATAGGTGGATAAGGGTATTTTTAAACTTTTTCCAATAATTTAAGAGCATTTTGAACCCTTTTAGAGGGTAAAACACATGTTTTTGCCATATCAGCAGGAATAAACTACTTTACCCGCTCAAATATTTGGGTAAAACACACGTTTTTGTTATGCCATACACGAGGACTCAAGTCGATTTGATTAGATTTTTTCCAACTCTTCTCGAATACACCTACCGTCCTTTGTTAAACTATTCTCAAAATAGTGTTAGAACTTAGAAGGTCTCATTGAAAAAGATGAATTTGAATTCTGAAGTTATCAGACAAACAACTTGATGCTCCAAGTCCAAGACAAATATCTTGGACTCCAAATCATTCAGGTTGATGTAATTACATGCAACAGTTAAAAAGGTCAAGCATGCTTCTGCTGTTTGCTAGTTCATCGGCATAAAAATGAACTACCACTTTGATGGTTTAATAGGTCATGAAATAACAATGAACTCAATGATTCAATTATTGTCAATCAATCAATATACAGCAGTTCCATTTAATACAAAAGAATTGATCTTGTAATCTGGCTAGCTTTCAAAGACGTGTATTACGGCACAAACTTCGAAACAGAACAATCGGTCATCTCAGAGGTATGAAATTATGAGTGGTAGTATACATGTCAAAAGAAAAACTCCCACCAGATTAAAAGCGTCTTCACCAAATCAGTCAGGGTTGACCCACAAAGAACTGCAGATTACTTTCTCTATTGGATAAGTGTGACAGGCCAAATATATTTTCAAACTGATACCAAACTGTTGTTCCGGTAAGGCTCTTGGCGCTTAAATGTCTCGAGGTTTAGGCTCAAATGTATGGTTAGGGGGAAGGGAAGCTTGTCTCAGTGACTCGGATTGTTGAGGCAGAGATCTTAAGACGCACTGCAAAAGGTATGCCAGCCAAGTTTTTCTCAGTCAGAGAAAGGTTGGGAGTCCATACAAAGATGGACTAGTTTTCTCTGGTATTGTCCATAGTATTCACCGACTGCAGTGACATCTTCACTTTCTGGGTTCAGTCCCGGCAAGTTAACCAACTTATCTGAAGATCTTAATTCATCATCCAAGCTAGATAGATATTCACTATGGATTTCCCGGCAAGCAAGTATAAACATGGCTGCTGTATCTGGTTGTTGTGCCCCACGAAGAGCAGCCAATGCCTCTGGCAATGCACCAGCAGCAACATACAAGATAAGTGCCCTGCATTGAGTAACTTCTAGATCAGAAAACCATCGATTTTCTGGAAAATATCAGATGAAGAGATGATGATACCTCCAAATGTTGTGCTCAGAATGAAGAACATGCTGAGCCCATCTCAGCAAAACCCTGCAGGACCAAAATTTTAAGTTTTCCGTATTTGACAAGTATACTACCAATTATATCTTGAGCAAATCATAGTAGTTAAAGAACTTTCATGTTCTCTTTGATCAAAGATAGGAATTAACCTTGCATAATCAGTTCCTTTTAGATGTGTTGCTGCTAAAGTTGCAGCATCAGTCCAGCATCCAGCATCTTGTAACTGCCAAACAGATAGAACACGAAATTAGCCAAAAAGTTACGAATTTGGACGGTCACTTGGAGTTGCAAAATCTACACATGTCCATTTATCATGACTAATGTTCAGGCATAATTCTCAGAACAATAAATTAGTAAGAGGAAGTCAAACTCGCAGCAACTGCAGAGGATGCCCCAGTTGGAAGACTACAAAGATGAAAACACAACCCAGCTTATGGGTGCATTTGGTACAAACAAAAATATTTTCAATGGAAAATTTTTGTGGAAATATTTTACCGCGAAAAAACATTTCTGGTGTTTAGTAAGGTATAGGTGTAAATGGCATGTGTTATACATACAAAGTGTAAGATAGGTTTTGATATAGTTTTTTGGTTATATCTTTCCGTATTAAGGATTGATAATAATGTTTTTCAAATGAAAATTAACGTTAAGACGTGTTGTTTGAAGCAACCGATAAGGAGTAAGAGTTGGGATATTTGCAAAGAGAATGACGTTTCCCAAAAGCAAGGAAAGTCATTTCCCCATTTTGGTGAAAATACTTCTCTTGAAGAAAACATTTCCCACAAGGAAATATCAGTTTTGGTCCATGAATTACTGCTTTATTCTAATTTTGTTCTTTGTATTATTAGACTAAGTGTATTTGGAAAAAAAAAAAAAAGGCAGCCCGGTGCATAAAGCATTTTCGCGTTCACGCAGGGTCCGGGGAAAAGCTGCACCCAAGGGGTGTGATGTAGACAGTCTATTCTAATGCAAGCTTAGTGGCTGCTTCCACGGCTCGAACCCATAACCTATAGGTCACATGGAGACAACTTTACTATTAATCCAAGGTTCCCCTTCCACTAAGTGCATTTGACCTTTAAATATATTATATGGGTTACTTTGGTCTCTATGAGTCTAATGCACTGTATGTTTCCCAAAGGACAATCCTAAATTTTGGAACCGATTATAGAATCTAAACTTGCTTTTTCCAGGCATCTATAAATTCTTAAAGGAACGTTATCTACAGATATGACGATAGCTAGGATGTCTCTTAAAGACAATTGAACCTTCCTGAAGAGATTACCAACCAGTAATTCCCAGGCATGCCGTAGTTTAAAATCATCTAAATGCCTCCAATTTCATCATAATGACAAGTGAGATTGTAGAAACAAAATTGAGAACTGCACTTTCCTTCTTATCAATAAACGATCCTGCTTCCCTTCCAATCTGCAGTAGTAACTCGACAAGAAATTGTCTTGTGGAGTCTTTCCATGAGTTTTCTGTTAGTTATGCTATCCGTTGTGTCAGTCACGTTCCACCAAAAACTTCATAACCAGCATCTTCCCATAATTGACAGAAGACTGTAAGGACCTTAATAATGTTCCCTCATCAACTATCCTCACGCAGGATCAAATTAATTCAACAACGCTCACCATGATAAAAAAGAACTAAATTCTACACTTATAAAATCTCCAATGTGCAGAATCTCATTCAAGGTCATTGCTTCAGCTTACTTCAGATAACGTTTGCCTAAATGTCATTAAACTTGTAACTAGCCTTCGTTCTTACATAACAACTCATCTTTATCCTCCTTATCACCATCACCATCACCATCACCATCACCACCAGCATCCTTCTTAGCAGCAAATTTTTTCTCGCAATTCCATCGCGGGATTGAGAAAATTTTTCATCACTGGAGAAGAACGACGCCAGAAACATTGTCTATGAGATGGTAAAAATACCATTTTGATCTTAAAGTAGCGCAATAGAACCAGCATTGTAGTAATATATGTATGTGTGTGTGTGTGTGTGTGTCATTTACCAAACTAGTCGTAATTTACAACATGCAGAAATCAGCCTGACGGAACATAGAACCAGACAAGAATAGTGAATAGTTCCACCAAGTAGGAAAGAGAAATGAATAGGACAAGATGACATAAGATCTAATCATGCACTCTAGCTCAATCTGCAATGAGTACACCGCAAATGGTCATAAATCTAGCTCATTATAGTTCAACAAACTGAAGGCACATAACTTCAGCATCAGTCAATTAATGTCAAGGCGACATCAAGATCACTGACAAAAGAGAATATATGGTGATCACTACCTGAGAACAAGCTTCTTGATACCTGCCAACAGCACAAAGAAGATGTGTTCCAGACAAGGACCGGTCTGTTCTCACCATGTTGGCAGCAACAACCTACACAAGCGTCACAACAAGTAAGGTGATTTAACAAGGATGACAACACAAAGAAAAGGAAGGAATTTATCTGAAAAACGTAAAACGAAAGATTGAAAGGAAGAAGCACCTTCACGGCAAGTTCAAGTAAAGACGTTGATACAGCTGAAGAAAGGGCAACGGCACGCAATGCATTTGCATAGAAATACGAGCTCTCTGGAGGTGTGGAGAGCAGTAAACTAACCGCAGCTTCTAGGTTCCCAATTGATACTAATCTGGTAATCAGAAACAAAACCGTCAAACCAAACTGTTGCTTATTCAACAAGTCGAGGTCAAATGACAGTCACTTGATAAATTCCTTGGAACGACCATAAGTTAATTGCCATAGATGAAAATTCTCATTCTTGATTCCTTTAAATGTTTTGTTGTTAGCAATAAATGATATTGGTTCTATTGCTTCACTATTTTCGGGGACTGGTGAGATTTCCCGTGTCTAATACACACCACTTTTGTGTTTGACCACTTTTTCCAAGTAAATGTATGTCACGTACCAATGGAGTCGTAACATGTTTCATTAACTTCTAAAAAACTTAAAATTACAGTTACACCCATCTTCTTCATCTTACCACCACCATGGCTGAATGAAAAAACTTGATGTATGCCATCTTCTTCATCTTCCCCACCTTCATTTAAATCATTTATTGCCATCTATGTCTCAACTTACAGATTGGCTGATATATAAGTTCAAACTAAACTAGCTCAACCCTGCCAACCTCATTGACCAACAATCTTGGCGTGCTGGCATAAAAAGATATAAATAGACCAGTTGTATAGAGGACACTCACTCGTGTACACGCTTTTGAATTGCTTCTTCTCCATCCAGCTTTTCATGCCAAGGAATCTGCTCATTAGCACGCCCCCACAAATCTTGTTGTTCAAAGGCCATAAGCTGAAGTTGACCATTGCCCTGCCAGAGAGAAGCCATAAGATCAATACAATATCCTGGGACTGGGAGTAGAACTAAAGCCACCTAATTTCCTTTCTTTTTGGACAAACCACTAAAGGCACATAACTTACAACAACAAAAATGATAAATGGACCTTAGGCCTAACTCAACCCCAAAAGCTAGCTTATGAGGTGAGGATTGCCCAAAATCATATAAGGAGACCAAGGACCTCAAATCCTTCCGATGTGGGACAACTCAACAAATAAAATACCCAATGATATCCCAAAAGTGGTGTCTGGGGAGAGTGGGGTGTACGAAAACCTTACTCCTACCTTTGCAGGGTACATGTTGTTCCCATAGACCCTTGACTCAAGAAAAGCGTTTTTCAAAAGAAGTTTGAAAATACAAGAGTAAAAAAGTTATAGTGAAAATACCATAGAATCGAAAAGTAATGACAGCAAAAAGATAGTAAAGCTAACTAAAGTAAAAGAAACATCAGTAGTCATAAAATTGAATAGCAAGATAAAGATAGCATAATAACAATAATATCGGTAAGGAAAAGAGGGAGCAGTGAAGGTGCTCTAAACTAGAACCATGCTCCCCCACATAAAGGAGAGGAATCGCTCGACTACATACTAAGCTTCTACCATAAGCTCGACTTATTACTAACTTCTACCCTAATCCTTGACTTTCATGCTCTCCTATCTAGGGCCATGTCCTCGGTGAGCTGAAGATGTAAAGGCACATAACTTAAAAAGTGAAAACCATTCCTTCAAAATTTTAATGCAGACACATAGCTAAACAGTCGGACTATGTGCGGATTATCTGTTTCATGAATATTCAGCATAATTATCTGATAAAACTAACCAAAGAATTATTTTTTTGCGTTCCAGGCCCTGACTTTCCCTTTGATGATATCCTATTTAACATAGATACTTCATCAAGTTCTGAAGTTGAAGCTGATTGAGGGACTCTGGTTGGAGACTTTTTAGTCAATCTATTCATCCAGTAGTTTAGAGCACGTGGTAATTGCAGCCAGAAAAGAGCTTCCATGGGTTCACCAAATATAGCAGCGGCAAAGGCAAACCTTACTGCAGAACCTTTATCCACTAGACCAGCATACAGTCTAACCGTCTCATCATTAAGTATGCACCCTTGAGTAACAGACAATGAAACATGTCAAATACTTCACCAAGTGTATTGTCTTTCATGTAAAGTTAAGTGTAAATGCTGATCAACAATATATTCTACAACATAATATGGATTACACAAAATAACACCTTCTCTACGATAAGGTTCCAGTACTTTGAGAAGCATCTCAGGCACTACAGAGTCACCAATACGGGGTGATTCAATCATGTGATTACGAAGATCTCCAGCTGTTGGAGTTCCAGGAACTTGGTAGTTTGCATCATCTGTGGTTGTACTCCACGTATTAAACCATGATGGCTTCACACCGAACTGTAAGATGGTACGTAATGCCTGCAGTAAAATCCACTTTAATACGAAAATTTGTTTATCAAAAATAAACACAGGATTTGTTGCATGCCAACGAAAAGGACCGACAATTCCATTAATTTAACCTTAACCCAAGTAGTTAATTTTGGCAAGTCAAATGGACCTCCAGTCTAACTCAATCCTAAAAGCTAGATTTTCATGTGAGAATTCCCAAAGACCATACAAGGAGAAAGCCGCTCATTACCTCAACCAACATGGGAAACCAAAAATCTGGGCACGCCAAGACTTGACTTTCGAGGCATGAATAACGTAACATAGGGGTCAACATTGGATAACACAAAAATGGAGATCAGTCTGGCTATGATACAATGATAAAAAAAAATGCACCTTCGGCCTAACTTGACCTCACAAGCTAGCTCATGAGGTGAGCATTCTCCAAGCTCATATAAGGAGGTAACAACTTTCCTCAACTTATGCTTGGCACTTGTAAAATTTAAAATATTCTTCTCAATAAAGCAGTCTTAACTATATTAGTTTAGCATGCTTTGAGGAAAAAAGTGAAAGCAAAGTTACCAGGGCATGTGGTGTGGGTAGTAATATGGGAGAACACAAAGGCACCGGTCGAAATCTTTCTTTGAGTGGTCGAGCTTGGGGACCATGGACCATTTTATTGTCACTTCTGCATAAGCAAAAAAACAGTTTTACAAAGATATGCAAGTTCAGAACCAGGAACTCTGTAAAATAAATCTATCTAGAATATAGACAAAACTTTGAAGTATAACAAAAATGAGATATTATTTTGGGTTATTGGAAAATGTAAAAGAAATTGCATCAAGTTAGTTTTTTCATTCATACTGCAAACATCAGTTTTCTGCCTCAGGGAGTAAAAATTGCAGAATATCAGACAACCACAGGATTCACTTAAGTTGTTCTCCCTGTGTGTTATACGGGCTAGCATTCCTTAGATTTCAAGGCAAACGCAGAGACCTTTAAAGTTCCTGGAAGTTTTATTACAGTATCAGGATTCTCTAAAATGTAGCGGGTAATGACTGCAATTAAAAGAAGCTAAAGCTAATTTCCCTAAAAAACGAGTGTGACAGAGAGACAATCAGAATACCAAATAACTAAAATTAAGGAACTTCTTGAAAAGGACCATTAATAAAACAAATTGAAACAGCATCACAGAGTAAAATAACCAATCAAATCATGATGAACTCGTCCTAACTCCTAAGCACAATTGTGAACTTTAAAAGAAGCAGAAACCGAGATAGGATTCTTCTGGCAATTCTAGACAAGCATTTAATTATTTTATCAAGGATCCAGATAAGCATTTATTTTACCTGTGACTATGCATCTAGGAGGACAAGAAAGTGGATTGTAACCAACACTCAAAATTATTCCAGAGTCTAGAGTAGGCAAGCGGTTTCCTTCCCCAGCAGGTTTGTACATTACAATTTTTACTGAAAATGTTATTTTTAACCCGGGGGAACAGATAAAACAGATAATAAGACAGAATAGTAAGCTTGTTTGGGCATACATATTGACTTCAACAAGACGAAAGCTGCTATCAGCGCCAGCAATACATAACACCAGCGGATCATTCTTATCTGATCGCAAAGGCAACCAATCGAGTTCCAACACAAGAGTTCCAGGAAATTGAGGCTGTAAAAGTGAATTGGCTAATGGATCGGGCGAGTCCTGCAAATGAGAAAAGCGATATAGTTTAGGAGCAATTAGAACTGTGTGCCAGATTTTTAGATAACCTTTGAACAGCCAATCCTTGAGACTATTGGCAAAACCCATGCAAAGAACTTGAGAGAGGGCTAATGGAATGTTCAGTTATTCAGGTTTTATGGATCTAAATAAGATACAATTACAGATAAGGAATCGCCCCACGAAATAAAGCAGCATTGGGATTTTTTATACTACTGGTTATACTCTTAATCAGCAAAGCAAAAGGATAGCAACTCAGCTATCATTATGTATCTCATTATCAATATTCTGAAGATGGGGAACCCTATACAAATTCAAATGTCTCGACTTCCGTATGAAGGAGGACACAAAAGCACACAGAATACTGAGGCCCATGCAAGGAAATCAACAAGGGGAATTTCTCGCTTACCAGATCAAACACCGAGAATGTGTTATCATAAAACAAAACGGCAATACGTCCACGGCTACGATCTCCAGGAACAACTGGAGAGAACTTGATTCTGCGGATCCCTTCCCTATGGGTATTAAATGAAGACGACTGTCCAGTCGTAACATCCCACCAACGTATGTTTCCTGACCTGTCTCCCATAACCTGCAGAATGGACCATTACTGCCAACCTTGTTAACAAATAAGCAACCAGACAGAAAGTGACACTTTAATGTAAAAAGAACACATGACATACCACATGAGGCAGCCGATAGGCCATTGCCGTCACCAATCCCTCAGATGAAACAAATGAAGATGAAGGCCACTTTGGTCTGGAAAAATGACAATAACATTTTGCGAGGTACATTAGTACAGCTCTAAGTTGCGCGGACTCTTCAATTTTGATGCCGTCTCCATCCCGGTACGAGACCGGGACGGGATACGTCCCGTATTCGGTCAACTGACTTTGGACACTTTGACCGGAGTCCATCGACAAATTTTGGAGAAAAATTGAGATTTTGATTTCTCAAAATCAAAAATAAAACAGATTTAGGACAATGAAAGAATAATGTCCAGCTTGGAGAATAAAAGATTGAATTCTACAATATTGATGTAAGTTTTTCACAGAATATCTCTCAAATTTTAATTTTTTTTTTTTATGGTTAAATAATATATTATATAAATATTTGCACTAAGCCAGTGCAACAGGCGTAATTACAGATTGTGCAAATCAGCAATTGCGTCTAAAATATCATCTACATCTGGTGCAAAAGCCAGTTTGCACCACAAAGCGATCAACAAAATGCAATGCAGCTTAAGGCTTTGTAAATTTCTTCTTTTGCCTTAAAAAATTCTACTGTTTCTTTCAAGCCAGACGGACCACCAGATAACTTGAGGAACAGCGTTCCAGGTCTTTTGAGCTTTCTTGCATAGACCCTCCCTGGTCCAGCACTTCAGCATTTCTGAAATGGAGTTAGGCATGGTCCAAGACATACCAAATATTGAAAAGAACATGTTCCATAACTGGTTTGTGACCTTGCAATGCAAAAAAAGATGGGTAACATCTTCAGATTGTTCTTCACATAAAGGACATCTGCTGCACAGCTTGAAACCCCTCTTCTGGAGATTGTTTTGTGTGAGGCATGCCTCCTTAGCCACACTCCAAGAGAAGCAAGAAACCTTTAAAGGTGCCATGCTGTACCATATCTTTTTCCAAGGCCATAACCCACTGTTGCTAAAACCCATCATACTGTAATAGCTTTTAAATTATTTTTATAGCTCTATTTTTTATTACCCGTATCCATATCTGGATCCGCACCCTCGAATCTTAAAATTTAGATTTTGACGAATCCGATACTCGGATCCGTCCCTGTATCGGATACCCGCACCCGAGTCTGAGCAACTTAGGTACAGCTGATAGCAAAACAAAGACACTGAAAGAGGTAAGCAGATTCAAAGGTAAGGTAATCTGATTCTCTTCCCCCCCCCCCCAAAAAACAGCAAAAAAAGGAACTCACAAAAAACGACCTACGCTTCTCTTTTAGATTGTCCCAGAAACTTGACATCTTTACTTATCGTCGAGCTTAACAAGAATCGATAATATTTTATATTATTTCAAGCTCATGCTATATCTGTCAAACAATTACTCTTTTCATTTTCCTTTTGGGGTGCATTTCTAACTACTTAAGAAATAATTTCTACCAATGTACTTTCCTCTAAATTTACTAGCAGGTGAACTAGGGTCATTTTTACCGGATGACGGAGCCAGAAGAAAAAGAGCCCTCTGTTCTTCAGAAATTAAAGAATATTAAATGAGCAAGTCAAAAATAAAACTATTTATGCCAAAGAAAGAAAAAGAAATAGAACTAATCTACCAGCCCAGGTTAGTGTAAAGATTTGACAGTGCTTTATAACAATCACGATATGCAAAATGAACCACACCAGAAGCAGAAGAAAAATTAACACACTTTTTTACTATAAGTATTTTAATTTTCTTCAGTTCCTCATACTTAATTTAACCAAGACCATTCATGGGAAATACTTATTTTACTTGATATCATACATCAAAATAGAACTGAATAATCAGTTAATTTTGGTGTTGGCTGTGTCATTGAGTATTATTCCTATTTCCTTTACAACATTTTCTTTTGCTGCCTCACTTCACTCATTTGTTTTTCTAATCAAACAATAATTAAAAAAAACTATCCTAATTAACAATGAGGAGAATCCTCCTACAGTGGGAACCAAGGAAACTTCTTGGGGAGATTTACATTCTGATTTGACAGCAGGTCCTCCAATGTAATCTGCCATCTTCTAACCCCCATTCTCTGAGTACATACTTTTCCTACAACTCCAGCATTTATCTTTTCTTATTATAAATTTTCATGCATAAATAGAGACCACCCCTAAAATTTGATTGGATGCAATAGTCCTCAGTAAAATGAATACAGAAGGGAAATATTTGTAGCTAATTCTACAAGACCATAGGATGAAAATCGACTTAGACAGTTAGACCAACAAATTTTAACTAATCGACCATCGTTGTTTTATAAACATTAGAAGAAAATACCTGAAGTCACGGATCCTTCGACCATGAACCTCAAAAACTCCAAGTGCACCATTGACTAGTGCAAAAGAGAAACTTTCTGAAAATTCATCTTGAGATCCATCAGTCCCAGCTCCTTCTGCAGTCAAAATTTACTCCTCGAGTATTAGCATTCACAGATAACAACAGATCGTAAAAGACATCATTTTGCAAGTAGAAAAAGAAACATATACAGTACTTAAGTAATGCGTGGAAAAACAAGTAAAGTGAGCTCACTAGCATCTGCGTTTGTTGGGGAGGATGTTTCTGTTGATGGTATGGCAGGACGATCTTTAGGCACTGGCCGTGGTACTGTTGGAAGAGTCCATTCTAGCACAGTGAACGGGAGAGCTAGTGATCTAAGCTGCATTGGAAAATATGATACAATATAAGCTGGAAAGTAAAGAATAAAGAATGCAATGGAAAAGTAAGACCAACCAGGCAGACAAAAAGATGTAATATTTCTGACTATACTTCAATTATATTTCTGTGAAATAATTCTTCTCTAACAATAAGGAAACATAAGGCAAGCGGGATTAATACTCTGCTTTTTCAGGAGTACTGGTGACACAAGCTTACTCTTAGCTACAAGCATATGGTCGAAGGTATCATCTCCATAAGGTAGTTGACAATCCAGTTCAGAGCCAAATCAATCAAATGTTGTCAAAGGCTCATTTAAGGCGCGCTTAAACCCGGAAGCTCAAAAAAGCTCCGGGAGGGCGCTTCACCTTGCTTAAGCTGCGCTTAACATAGGCAAGGCACTTAGGTGTGCGCACTCATACCCATGAGTTCTATCTTGAATCGAGCGGTACTAAACAACAAATATAATCGGCAAATAAGTGTATTAGTTGTTAAGGAAAACATTATGAATGAACATGCTACTGTTTTCGTAAATTACATGCATATTTTTATTTTTTTCCGTCGTTGCACCATTCTAGCTAAAGCCCAAACTTAAATTGCGCTTTGCGCTTAAAGCCCAGGAGTACTTTTTAGAGCTTTTCGACTTTGACAACACTGAAATCAATTTGTGGAATAAGTTTTTGACAACACTATTATGTTATTCGCTTCCATTACCCTATTACCCTGTTGTTGCTATTGTTTGTTGATTTAGTTTATTGTTTCTTGAGCCGAGGGTCTACCGGAAACAACCTCCCTATCTTCATAAGGTAGGGGTACACACTACCGTCCCTAGACCCCACTTGTGGGATTACACTAGGTTTGTTGTTGTTGTTAGTGCGTTCAGATACAGAAATAGAGCATGACTGAAAAGGAACTGACTGAATTACATGGTAAGCTAATCCTAAATAGCAAAGCGTTCACATCCACATTCGAATTCTAATATAAGCGCAGCGTATTTTTCCAAGGGAGCATCTTTCAGAAGTCTAACTGCCTAACTGAGAAGAATGTCTGGAGCAAGAAGTGGCAGAATCTGATCTTTTCATAGCTAATCTGGATATTAGCTTCCTAATGCTTTTCTTTGTCACTAATTTATTGGAATGCAGCAACAACTGATTTTGGCTGTTACAGTTAATTCCAATGCATGTACACTGCTGTTCGCCCTCTCGCTTGGGGTTCTCAGCAGTTAATCGATGTAACCTGATAAATTCTACTTTCATGGAAAGAAGTTCCGAAAGACGTACAATCTCTTGCAATCCATGCAGACTTAGCACATAATAGAGCACAATGGAAGAAAAAATCCATATAGGTAACATCCATTAGTTGTGAAATGTTTAGTTTACTAGGAGTCTTTTCGTCTGGCTAAAGATTTGTAAGATAGTAGAAAATATAGTGTTACAGAACCTAATTCTTCAGATATTGGATTGCTACCGGTCTAAATAGAGTGACATGATCAGCGTGAATTCATATTGCCAACCACAACTTGCTTCAGATTGAGGCGTAGTTGTTGTTTATCATTGCTATACAAAAACTTAAGAAGGTTGATCATTCTGGGAGAATTGGTCTGGAGATGATACAATCACCCACAAAGTTCTACACCCTAAAATGAACCAAGCAATACTGAAAGGTCCTTTATTACTGGCGTCTCAAATTAAACAAATCATTTCTTAAATCAGAAAAAAGTTCTTTAGTTTCAAGTAAAGTTTAGCCATGCAAGAACTTCTTGCAGAAAAAAGGATGGAAAGCAAACTCATTTTCTATTCCTTTTTCCGTTAAGGGTGGGAAGGTAACTAGCACGCAAAGTTGTGGCCTAGCGGTCAATGAAGATAGAGTAAACATTGGAGATCAAGGTTCCAAATCTCAACGGAGACAGAGACAAACAAAAAATACTAGGTGATCTCTTCTCCTCCTAAGCGTTGGTGGCAAAGCTACCCGATACTTGTGCTGGTTGGAGGTAGCAAGTAACTGCAGGAATAGTTGTGGTCAATGTTATCGAAGGCGAAAAGCGCAAAAAAGTTCTAAGGTCCGGTGGGGCTTTAAGCGCAAAGCGTGGGTAGTAATGAAGAAAGGCGCAAATGGAAAAAAACTATAAACATATATGTGCAGTCCAAGACTAATATCTATAAGCATAAATACCAAATATATGGAGAAAGAAATTGAAGAAAATTGACGATAAACTAAAATATCAATTGTTTAGTGTTGTTCTTCGGGATTACGCTCATTGGCAAGAAAAAGTATGCCTTAGAGCCTTGATGACAACACTGAAGCGCCCGCTAAGCAAGGCGAAGCGCTCAACATGTTTTGAGCCTCACTTCAGAGCTTAAGCGCGCCTTCGATACAACTGGTTGTGGTGAGCTTAAGCCAGTGTTATCAAAGGCGAAAAACGCAAAAAAGCTCTAAGGTCCGTTGGAGCTTTAAGTGCAAACCGCAAATAAAGCGTGAGTTTTAATGAAAAAAGGCGCAACCGGAGAAAAAGTAAAAATATATATATGTAGTCCAAGACCAATAATTATAAGCATGAATAACACATATACAGACAAAAAAATTGAAAAATAATTACGATAAAATAAAATATCAATTGTTTAGTGTCGCTTTTTCATAATTACATTCATTGACAAGGAAAAGTATGCCTTAGAGCCTTGATGCGACACTGAAGCGCCCCCAAAGCGAGGCGAAGCACTCAACATGTTTTGAGCCTCGCTTCAGGGCTTAAGCGCGCTTTTGACACCACTGGCTCAAGCTCATCCGAACACCACCGTCATCAAAAGAAAAGGTGAGGAAGTAACTACAATTCACTGTGAGCGCCTTCAGAGCACTTAGAAGTTAGAATTCACAATCAAAACAAAAATTGTGCCTCAATCTCATTAACTGGATCAACCTACAAACCACAATACTTCCATTTTTTTATCCACAATAACTTCATTAATTCAAAAGATGCTATCTCAAGATCCAAAAAGTAATTGCAAGAACCCGGAAACACATTTTTATCGACATGAATCATGGCGAGAACAAGATAAAGAACATATTTACCATGATTGGTGTCTTAGTCATAGCCCAAACTTCTACTGGTGCATCACGAAACAAAATCAAAAGGTACCTACATGACAGGAAACCACTTTTAGGCTTAAAAGATTAGGGAACATCAAAGACTTTTATCAGCTCAATGAGAGATATGATAAAAAGAACATAGAACAAGATGTGGTAACAAAGAGAACAAACATTGTGAGTCACTTCATGTTTTTTGGGACAAAGTAAATCATTAACTAGAAACAATCACTCATATCACAGGTATCTTGAGAGCAAAGAGGAATTCAGTACCCATTTATATATTATCCAACTAGCATCAAACAAGAGTTTCCTTAAAAACTCCCTTTCCCAAGCAGTTATGCTGCGCTTAAAAGATTACTCATGTCTTCAATGCTCCATACGAGATTAGGAGTGGAAGAAGAGGGTCAGTCATGGGGCAAACCTGGAAAACAACCTCCCCAACTCCCGACTCCAAATTTTTTCTTACAAACAATGCAACGGAATTACCAAACGGAGGACAATGCAAAGGAAGTGCTACATGGGCACAAAGCTGTTATTTGAGCAAAAGAAACAAATAAAGACAAAGAAAAAGAGCGACTTTTGTATTAAAGCAATTTGAAGTGCATCAACAATGGAGAAACAAAACTTCGTGGGAAGGAGGAAGAGACTGACTTATTTGTCTCTCTACATTTCTTTTCCACAAATTGTTTTTTATTGTATAACAAAGAAAAACTCTTTCCATGTTTCATAGGTCAATAACACTAATGTCCTTACATTTATGAGGTGGCAGGTGCATCCATGATATACTGAGATCCCATGACACGTAAAATGGGTGCCACATTGTCTTTTCTAATGTCAAATAGAATGTTCACAATAACAAAACATAGTCCATAAAAATCTATTCTCAAAAATCATGAAAATGCTCTGGAGCTTGGTCAACTAAACTTTCAAGTTTCCCATTCCCTAGCACATGCATGCCTCTTATAAATGAAATGGTATGATCCTTCAGCAAAGCCTAACTTCTCCGAGTCATAAAGAGTAAAGATCTCGCCAACATTACTGCATCGAGGAAACAAAAGCCATTCATCTTTTCATGCACACAATATTTACAGGATGACAAATGCACCTGCCAGAAGATGAGGCCCTTAAAGCTCTAATAGGTGCTCGCTCTGGCTTCTGTAGAACTCGAAATGGTCGATTGAGTCCACTTCGAAGACATGTCACAACGAGCCTATTGATGTAGCCACCTGCTTTTTCTGTACCCTGAAGTCCAAAATGAAGATTCCTTGTGAGGACATTTATTTTTGATAGATAAACTAGTGAATTTCCTTGTGCTTTGCGCGGTTGCGAAAGATACTCAAATCTTAACATAACCAAAAAAGGAAGGAAAAAGGAGAATAATTCAGTTGCATTTGAGGGGGAAATAGCCCCTTAATATACTTAGGAGTATTCATGGTTCGATTTGAGTCAGCTTTTACCTAAAACAAACAGTATATGCAACGGAAAAAATAAATATGCAATGGAAGATTACTCCGTGACAGAAATGCTAAAGAAGCCACTCAACAGTTAGAGAAGAAGATGCAAACATAATGTTTTATCCTTGGAAATAGAGAATTTTCCGCTGTACATGTTTGTCACCTGTGAGTACGAGAAAGAAACCAGCCGGGAATTGCCAAGCCACCTTAATCCCCTGACAACACTGTTATGGACTGCAAAGCTAACGGTGACAGCATTGGCGGAGACATCAATCACATCTATTGTACCACTTTGAGTTCCCAGAGCAACCAGCGGAACAGCCACAGCTGGAGAATTTCCTCCACCTTCATGATTGTAAGCTATTTAGTGGCAAAAGCAGCACTACCTCGTCCAAAATCTTGATAAATCTCATATAATACAAACAAAAGTAGCAGTCCACAAATCTACTTACGTCCCAAAGTAGCAGTCAAAGAAGGGGAAGGTACAGCCAGCATAGTCACTGCTGAAGAAAGAAGATGAAGCTGTCCCACTAGACTAATCTGCAATCGTAAACTGACCTTCAGCTATAGTGAAAAAAAATTAAATTCAAAGACAAAAGAAGAAATTAGTTTACAAATCATTTATCTAAGAGCCCATGATGACATGCTTCATTTTTTTCCTGTCAGCCAATGAAAGGAGACCCCCCAGAATGACCAGAATGAACATTTTCTCCACTATTTGTGCAAAACATAAAAAAGTATACCTTGTAAAACCTATCACTCAATTGTAAAACAACAAGAAATAAAACCAACTCTATTGGTTCACAAGGAAGCCCTATGAAAAGCGCTCACACAACTCAAGTAACTGGGACACCAAGTCTTGAATTTTACATTACTGTTGTGCATAACTATAAATAGGCTGCATTTTAACCTTTGTACGCAATCAATAGTCCAATATATTTATCTGTAATGATTGACGAGAGCGAGGCAGTGTTAACGAGAAGTTGGAAGTTTGGAGACAAACTCTAGAGTCTAAAGGTTTCAAGTTGAGAAGGAATAAGACAAAATATTCAGCAACGTGCCGGAGAAAGCGGACATGGACGTGAGGCTTGATTCACAAGTCATACCCAAGAGAGGAAGTTACAAGTATCTTGGGTTTGTAATCCAAGGGAATGGGGGAGATTGACGAGGATATCACACATCGTATCAAAACGGGGTGGATGAAATGGAAGCTAGCATCCGGCATCTTGTGTGGTAAGAATGTGCCACCGAAACTTAAAGGTAAGTTCTACGAAGTGGTGGTTAAACCGACTATATTATATGGGGCAAAGTGTTGGCCAGCAATAATTTCCATATCCAGAAGATGAAAGTAGCAGAAATGAGGATGTTGAGATGGATGTGCGAGCATACCAAGTTGGATAAGATTAGGAATGAAGATATCCGGATGAAGGTGCGCGTGGACCGCGTGGAGGACAAAATACGGGAAGTGAGACTGAAATGGTTCGGGCATATGAAGAGGAGAAGTTGAGATGTCCCGGTAAGGAGGCATGAGCGGTTGGCTTTGGTGCACAGGGGTAGAGGTAAAGGGGGGCCTAAGAAGTACTGCGGGGAGGTGATCAGGCAAGACATGACGCTACTTCAGCTTACCAAGGATATGGCCATTAGGATAGAAAGTTAGTAGGTAGTCGGGCGTATTTCTGTTCTCTACCGAGGGTTTTAAAGTTAGTCTGGTAGTTTTTCTGGTCTTAGATTGCTAGTATTTCATACTGTTTTCCTATTATTTTTCGCTTCCGTTTCTTAGTATTTTGTTGTTGTTACTACTTGTTGCTACTGTTTCCTTCCATTTATTTTCTGGCATCGTGATTGTTGTTACTATCTTTCTGGCCCTCTTTGTTGATGTTGCTTGTTTTTACTATTTCTTTTCATCTTTCTTGAGTCGAGGGTCTATCAGAGGCAGTCCCTCTACCTTACTAGGGTAGGGGTAAAGTCTGCGTACACACTACCCTCCCCAGACCCCCAAGACCCCACTTGAGGGATTCCACTGGGTGGTTGTTGTTGTTGTTGTTATTGTTGCCTGCACCTTTCACATTAAAAAAAGATTGGAGGATGTCAAAGTACAACCTTTAGCGACATTCTGCCTTCTATTTATTTGCTCCACTCCATTGACCCAAAATAAATCTTGCCTTTGATGAGAAAGCAATTAATATAAGTTGCTCTCCCATCCTCTCAATCATAGTAATGGAAGCACTTTTTGTTGCTTATATTCATGAACATAAATGAAGGAAACAAAGAGCTGAAAATTTTATATCTCGTCAAGACGCTCTGGTGATAAATCAAATCTTTTCATGTACAAGCAGGCCAAGTGCTTCATTGATAACAATATAAGTATCAGAAAACACAGGCAGCAATAAAAGTGAGATTATAGGTAACCCCTAAATGTACACTCTAAAAAACTCCCTCAATTCAACTATAAGCTGGAAATGCGGTACATGAATAATGGCTTTGGCCTTTTAAGCTGGCACTTTCATGATGTATGCTCACAAGAACTTTTTTCTTTGTCCTTTCTTTAATTAACATAGAACAGAATGGAACCTTCTATAACTTATACCCTTTTCTGAAGCCAGTATAATCCTGTTAAATCAGAATCCCTTTTTTTATTTTTATCTGCTTCTTCTTTCTATATCTAGTTTCCTTTCTTTTGTTTTTTTACTAATATATCATTTTTGTGTTCATACAGATGGGGGCTTAAACTAGTGATGTCAACAATATATATTTATACCAAAGTTATGCCTGTCAATGTGGCTAATCCATTGTTCATAACATTGCAATCCAACATAATATTCGACATTTTATGACCAAAGTTACGCATGTTCAACCAACCTTGAAGGACACTTCATCCCGGCTTGTAGGGGATTTTGACAGACTGGTCCTGCTGCTAGTATTAATCTCAGAGATGTGACCAATGGGAATCTCTGAAGGTACAGTTATACAGGCTTCTACAGCAATATCTGGATTTGTCATGTCCTTCTGAACATCTACAGATCCTTCGGCAGTCAGGAGCCATTTCCACACTTTCCCATCATCAGAAATGGAGATCAAACGAGTCTTAGATAAAACAAGAGATTCATCACAAAAATCAAATGGATTATCAAAATCCACATCAACTGAATGATGTGCATCTGAATAGAGCTTGCCAATATTTTGAAGGGCGGCATCCGAATGGGAGATAACGGCTGCAAGAATTGAGGGGGAAGGAACAGATGTGCCAATTGAGGGCATTAGCTCTTCCATCGCACACATCGTGTGCACTTGCTCTCCGCTGTGACAGCACATGCAGATTGTTATCCCTTTGAACTCCCATGAATACAAAAATTTGGTAATTATTACGCAAGGAGATAAAAACAAGAATATCAAAGTTTCTAGTCACGGTCATGGAAAACAAGGACAAAGAAAATGTTTGCGATGGTAAGGAAAAATTAACCAGTAGACTAATGAAAACGAGCATTGCATATGAGTGCTCGCAGGAATTGGTGAATTCAGGTTGAAAACAACTTTTATCTGGCTATCACAAAACCAAAGAGCTCCAGAGTTAAGCCATGCATATCTTTAAGAAACGCCACAATCCGTACTACATACAATGCATGATACCTACAAATCGACCAACCATGTGTTAGGTGTTTGTCTTGATTTTCTTACCATATTTGGTTTTCCAATTTTTTGAAGAAAGGGCAAAATATTTACCATAAGTGATTTTACATTTTACAAAACTAAAAATATAATTCTTCCATATTTGGGCAGTCTTTTTTTTGGAAGAAAAAAGTTTTGAACTTCTATAAATTGAGTATCCTTTCTTCTCATTTAGTAGCATCCACAATGTAGCCATAAAGGGTTTGAGAGTCTTGTTTAGGGATAGAAATTTTGGGACAAGTGTTAGCCTGCCACTTGTGTATGCGGTATGCCTCTTTGTGAGGTTGTTCTCTCGATATATTTTTACTCCCTTTTATATAGTAAATTGCTCATCTTCACCTGTGAACGTTGGCCAACTGACTGAACCACGTTAAATATTGTGTTTCTTTTGGTATATTTCAATGTATCGTCGTTCAAGGTTTGCTTTACTAGCTTTCGCATGACACCTGATTATTTCGATCCTTACAGTGGTATCAGAGCGAGGTTCAAGGCATGTTTGCTTCTAGCCGCAAACTATTTGACAGTAATCATGATTTATGTCTGGAAAACTTGACTGAAGCGCTACTCACGTTGAGACAGACTTTGTGGTGGGGATTTGGAGATGCGATCTGTTGAAGGCTATGTGAAGAAGGTGGATCAAATTTATTTTGTTAGAAAATTCAAATCAAGGGGGAGAATTGTTAGGTGTTTGTCCTGATTTTTTGCCATATTTGATTTTCCTATCTCTTGAAGAAAAGGTAATATATTTACTATAATTGATTTTACTTTCTACGAAATGAGAAATATGATTCTTCCATATTTGTCTAGTCATTTTTCTTGGAGGAAAATATTTTGGACTTCTATAAATTGAGTATCTTTCCTTCTCAATTAGTAGCATCCACAATGTAGTCACAAGGGGTTTGAGAGTCTTGTTTAGTGAGAAATTTTTGGGGCAACTGTTAGCCTGTCACTTGTGTGCGCCTCTTTGTGACGTGTTCTCTCAATATTTTTGTACTCTCTTTCATATAGTAGATTGCTCGTATTCGTCTGTGGATGTAGGTCAGTTGACCGAACCACATTAAATGTTTGCCTCTTTTGGTATATTTCTCTTTTGTTGCCTGATGTATCATCATTAAAGATTTGTTTTACTAGCTTCTATATGACACCTGATTGTTTCGATCCTAACTCGACTACATGAATCCTCCATGTCCACTTTACCCAGGCTCAATTTGTTTCAACACTAAACAATATGTCCTTTAAGGCAAATTAGGTGTTCTTTAATGTTAAAGGTTCTCCAAATCTCACAATCCACACACTGAATTACAAGTCTCTAACTAGATTAAAACAATATCTAGCTAATACCTAGCACACTCTAAATTTAAGGTAAGTATAACAACAATAACGAAGTTGTTTTATCTCCTATATAGATCCTTTATTTGCATTATGATTTGTTCTTAGCAGAGTCAATATTGATTAAAGAGTATAGATCTTTGAGACAACTTCCCTCGGTCTGATTTTAGTTCTACCTTGTCCTTTTTTTAGCATCTCCCATCATCATAGTACAGCACTAATGGACTCGATACATTTGTAGGTCTAAGTGGGACTTGTTTAAACCATCCGGGCATCTTTTCTAATTTTATATCCTCGGTGAGGTACTTGCACCCTCCCTTAGGTGCTCAAATATCAAGATAAATTCATTTCTTTTTGTTCTCTTCGGTTATACAACTAAAACACCAAAATAATCCTACTTTATCTCGCATAAAGCAACAGGGAAAGCAAATGAATGTCCGTGGATGCGAATCAATAGCCTAAACATCTAGACAACTGCAGTTAAGCACAACCTTTGTGACTTGAAGTATTTGCACATCTTATGTCTGCCTCTCATCGATAAACTACATCTAAGTTTGTCGCAAGAAACATTAGGGTTCGCACACAGGCAAATGCAAAAGTTAATATAATCGACTATATAGTCAATCAGTCGCATAGCAATAACTGATCCTAAATCATAATCAAAGAGTGAACAGAATTCATAGTTTGAAGTTAAATGCTCCAACCAGCATAGTATAATACGCCAAAACAAGTTAAAAATCACACTTCAATCACGTAAAGCTACAGCAATCAGCAACTACAATATCGAACTCATGCCAGGTACTCAGGTTTCTTTTAGGTACTTACTCTTTCCGCCGCCAAGTACTGAGCTTTCCATCAAGATGAGCACAGTACAAAACCTCAATATTCGAGTCGGGCAACACCTCGAGAAACTTCCCACATCCCCGGGGCAGTCCAGCGGAGAACAATGCTGTCTCATACTGCAGATCAAACACCACCAACTCCCTCGGAAATGCCACGAACATCAAGTGCCTCCAGTGCGGCGAAAATGCGAATTTCGCCACGTACGTCGGGAATGTAGCTGACGCCGGAGCTCCGTTACCACCTCCGGAAGCAGATGAAGATGAATCTCTCTCTAGCTTCAGCAATTCAGAAGCGTCCGTACGAATCTGAAGCTCCTTTATCACGACATCATTCTCCGTATCTCCTAACGCAGTTACTGAAAGCAAAAATCCTTTAAGCCCAAGGGCACAAAAATGGCGGGAATCAAACGGATCACGACGGAGACACGAGAAATACTCTGGCGACGCGTCGTATTTGAAGAAACAACGACCGGTGGAAGTATTATAAAGAGAGAGCAAACTCGGGCCGCATAAAGCAGCTAGAATCCAGGAATCCGGTCCGGTTTGAACCCAACAGAGATCCTGAATCCCTAACTTAGAGCCCGAACCCGAACCGGTGTCGAAGAAAACAGTGGGTGATTTAGACCGGAAATCAAGGAGACAAATTCGGCCTTGACGATCACCGACGGCGAGGAGGAGGTGATGTTGAGGAATGTCGATAAGATGCGGGAGAGGCTGTGGGGACCACTTAACGGAGGTAATGAAAGGAGACAGGGATGTAGTGGAGGTGGTAGGGGGTGGGAGAGGGATAGTGGTGACGAGTTGCATGGAATGAGTTTCGACGACTGAAACAGAGCTGCCGGAGGAATAAGCGAAGAGGCCGGCGGGAGAAATGTCGGCGGATCCGCCGTTGGAACGGGATGGTGGGCCCGGTAACATACAGTCCCATGACTCATTGGGCGGTCTTTGAATTTGTATCGACATGTTTTACTGGTTCAAACTTCAGTGTCCAAACTCAGAGCTGGGAATTGAAAGAAAGTTCAGTAGGGACTGAAGAAGATGGCCATGGACATGGTAGCACGTTGAACAGTCAACATTGTAAAGTGAATTTGATGAATAAAAAAAGTGCAATTTTTTTTAATCAATATTTTCTTTCTTAAAAGACTTTAAAGTATTTGAAATTTGTTTGTTTCATGGAGTATAAGAATAGGCAATATGAATTAAAAAGAACTTTATTTAGCATTATCTAAATTGGCATATTTATTGATTTTGTTATGCACTATATGTGAGTAAATATGTCCAAAGTTTTTTTTTAACAATTTTTTGATAGAGGAAATATACTACTCCTGGGAAATATGTGACTTAAATGTCAAAGCAAGTAGCAAGTTAAAACAAAATAAAAATATGACACGAGTTATTCAATCTTTTCCATCATTCCATGAACTAATTTTCTTTTCCCACTAATGGTTGGTGTTGGATCTATGGTTAGAGATCCAAAAAATAATTATTTTATTCTTCTAATTTATGTGGCATAGTTTGATGCATGAAAATGAAATAAAAAAAAAAATTGGTCTAAAACAAGTCTTAAACAATTTTTTTGTGGCTATGAATCATTCATTAAGGGTAAAATGATTAAAGTTAATTTTTTTACATTTCTATACATTATATGAAATTATATTACCCTCTCTACTCAAGTTTTACTATAATTACATTTTATATACTCAATTACCATTTATGTACACTTTAAGGGAATTAATGATAATAATTAGTGTCCTAAAATAACTTTAACGTATCTTCTTCTCCCCCTACGTTTCTCTCTCCACATCCCATACCCCTCTCCCACGTATCTTGCGCTCACCGACTATTCCATCATTGACAACCATTAAAAAGTTTTGAAGCTTTGAATTCGAATTTGAATTTTTAAAAAATATTATTTGTTTAAATTGGGTGTTGTTGCAAATAATTGGGAATTCTCTCTACGTCTCTCTCTATCTCTCAATCCCTAATTTCAGTAATGTAAAGCAAAGGAAAAGAGAGCAGCAATTCCACCATTGATAGCCATTAAAAAGCTTTGAAGCTTTGAATTCGAATTTGATTTTCAAAAACTATTATTTGTTTGGATTGGGTGTTGTTGCAAACAATTGAGAATATGGTTTGGAGTTTATATCCCAATTTTGAGGGTGTTTTGATGAAGATTAGACTTGATTTTTGCTGAATTTCAGATTGAAACTAGAAGAAGAAGAAGAAGAAGAAGATATATATTATATTTACGAAATTGTAGTAAAATTATAGAAAAATTGTAGAAAATTATATTATGTTGTTTATAGATATCTTTTTTATTTAACTATTATATGAAAGTTGAACAATATTGTATAAAAATGATATTTGAGTTGTATGATATTGTAGTTGTATATAACTGATTAGAAATATTGTATGAAAATTGTAGATAAGTTGTAGATAAGTTGTATAATATATAATTAGTTGTATGAAATTTATTTTTACTATGTATAAGTAGATACAAAATATACAAAAGACATATTGTATAAATTTTGTATAAAATTTGTATTTAAGTTGTATGTTATTGTAGTTGCATTTAACTGGGTAGAAATAATGAGTGAAAGTTGTAGATAAGTTGTAGATAAATTGTATAATATATAATTAATTGTATGAAATTTATTTTTACTATGTATAAGTAGATACAAAATATACAAAAGACATATTGTATAAATTTTGTATAAAATTTGTATTTAAGTTGTATGTTATTGTAGTTGCATTTAACTGGGTAGAAATAATGAGTGAAAGTTGTAGATAAGTTGTAGATAAATTGTATAATATATAATTAATTGTATGAAATTTATTTTTACTATGTATAAATCAGATACAAAATATACAAAAGACATATTATATAAATTTGTATTTAAGTTGTATGTTATTGTAGTTGTATTTAACTGGATAGTGTACGAAAAAATTTTGATGAATAAATTGTGTGCATATAAACGAATTCATAATATGTTAACAAACTGACAACTGAATAAATTATACAGATAGAGAGTTAGAGATAGATAAAATAGCCAAAACAAAGTCCTCTTGATCCGACACAAGCAGCCTATGCTAGGAGATGAAAATCATGTTGACCATACAAAATTGTTCAGAAGAAGGATTTCATGCTAATTATAATATATCCGAGGATGAAAGTTGAGGAAAGTCCATCATGTAGTCCTCTATTTGCTTTTTCTTTTTTGATAAGTAAGGAGTAGTTCATCGTTGTATCAATAAATGATGCATCAATCCAGAGCAATGAGAAAGCAATAAGACAGTTTAACATGAAAATCATGTTGGTAATATGCAAAACTAACATTGCTCATACAGAACAAAGGCGCCAATTCCAAAGAAGTCTCGGTTGCAAGAACAACAAGTATTCGTACTTCTCCAACTTTAGCTGATTAGTGTATTTTAAGGCGGAACAAAAAGAAGGAAAGAGAAGAGAAGAGAAAAAAAGAAAAAGGTGTAACTATATCCCTTGATTGAAGACACAAATAATGGATTAGGAGTCTTTTAAGATGGATTGTATATATTTTATAAACAAAACTTATTTATGCCGGGTAATTAACTAAAAATTGACATTAAGAGTAATAAAATTTAAAACAATATATAGAAATAAAAAAGATCCCGTAATTTTTTAAGTAGAAATATATGACATTTTCTTTGGATGGAACAAAAAGGAACATGTAACACATAAATTGAAGCGAAAGAGTATTATGTTTTAATTATCAGATATTTGGAACATATTGACTTGATTAATTTGGATTCAAGATAGGTAAGCAACTTAGAGACCATTTGGCCAAGCTGCCAAACACTGCTTATTTTAAAAAGTATATTTTTTAAATTTTTATTTCTAAAAGTAATTTTGAAAGAAAAAAAACAGTTTGTGTTTGACTCATTCATTTAATAATTACTTTTAGCAACATTTAGTTTATAAATTATGTTTGGCTAATTTTCTAAAATGTACTTTTGAGTATCTAATTACCAAAAAAGATAGTGCTAAAGTTTATAATTATTATTTTTTTAATGAATTTATCATTGAACTTAACTTTATCATAGTAATACTATTACCTAATATAAATACTCATTATTTACGTGATGATTATCTTCAACTTAACTTTATCATAGTTTCTTTCAATTTTATCATTGAACTTTTGCACCAGATTATACCATCCCAATCCACTAAAGTGAGTCTCAAGTCGATTTTCGGCTAAAATTTCTTTCACACATATATTTAAAAATAATTTTTGTGATTTCTATATCCCATTTAGCCTTTCAGAGTGGTTATTCAGTATAAGTTTCTTGCTTATTTTCTTTTCAATATGCGTTAAGAACATATTATTAATAATAATATTAAACAAATAAGAGAACTAAAAATCTACCATGTCAAAAAAAGAGAAAGATAAAAAGAATAAGAGCAACAAGGGAAAAGGTTCTAATTGTTAATCACTCGAGTTATTGAAAATAAGTATTATTACACATCAAAGTCTAAGAAAATAAATGTAGTAACTTTCACAAAATATTAGATGTATCATTGTCTCACTCGCGTTAAAAAGAAATAGATGAAAGTACATACTAGATATTGTGTATAAATTGGTGCACTAAAATAAAATCATACCTTACGAAGAAAGTACTTGAATTTATTATTAATTTTGTTGTTTTAAAGAGGAATAAGAGAAACAAAAGAAGAAACTACACAAGAAAAAGGGAGAAGATGTCTAACACAGTAATAGATAGGAT
Source organism: Nicotiana paniculata (assembly GCA_005239505.1). NCBI lineage: Eukaryota > Viridiplantae > Streptophyta > Magnoliopsida > Solanales > Solanaceae > Nicotiana > Nicotiana paniculata. The sequence goes on from ML308241.1 coordinate 40,842, forward strand.
TTCTTATTTTTCAAAAAGAATTCAAGGAGCTGATCTACTAAAGTTACTAGGAGAATTCGAGGAGATATATTAATTTAGAGAAATCAAAAACAAGATTGTCACACCCATTTTTACTCCAAAAGATATGTGTTATGAATTATTTTGGGTTAAAGAGTTTTTCAATTAAAGTGACGAATTTGAGTGGGAATTGTTTTAGTTGCATAGTTGCCACTTAGAATTGATTTTTGGGTGTTTCAAGTCACCTTTTATTTGAATCCCTAGTCAAATGAATATTTGACTCTATTATTATTAGTATGCGAAAATAAAGTCTGGGTAAGAAATTTTGTTGACTGGGAAGAAGGTATAAGGCATTTCTCGAGTCCCGTGGTTCTAGCATGGTCGCTTTATTGACTACAACTTGGTTTGGATTAATTTTGGACAAACTATGATTTATTGGTTCTCATGTTTTACCTATGTCCGATTTTATTGCTTGACTAGATATATGAAAATTATCTTGAAATAAGTCACGCGTACGTATACTCATTTTTGTTTGGCGTGCCAAGAATCATGTCACACGTACGTGTACACAATTAATAACATATTTATTATTATTCGAAGTTGATTGGTCAAGTCACATGAACGCACACTTGTATTTGGGGTTACGTATCACATCTATGCCACGGGAACCGTACATATAGCTATGATATTTAATTATTTAAAGCGCACCTAAAGAAACCAGCGCACTTGAATTATTTCCCTAAACTAATTTGAGATTATTGTAAGGCCAAGAGTTTATGGATAGGAAGTTATTTGGAAGTGGAGAAGTATTTTAGCTATTTAAAGTATTGACAAGTTATCCACATTTAGAAATATTTACAACATTACTAATTTATCTTCGAAATTATGAGACATTTATTTATTATGGAAGAATGGGATGTTACACCCCATATTTTTATACATAAAAGTACGTTGTAAGTCGGTTGATGTAAGCTCAGAAGGAATGAAATCACTCTACAAGGATAAGGAAGGTTTATTGTAGTCTTAAGTAAGTTAAGTTGAATGAGACTTGGAAAAAAATAAATGAGATAATGGATACATAAATTATGGTTGCTTGCTTACCGGGATAATTGATTGACCTACTTGCTTACTCATCCTACTAGATTGAGCTACTTAACACATGTCGTGACTATTAAATGAGGGTAAGATATGTGTCTAAGTGAATAAGGCCTGCATGTGACATCTATTAATTAACCAAGCAGATGACAAGTAGGTGTGTCGCCTAATTGCTAAAAGGGAAGGCCCAAATTAATCCACCTAACTGGACATGTGTAGGTTATCCCAGAGGTCCCTTTTAGGGGTTGAATCAAGTCATATACCCTCATAATATCCAAGTAGTAGAAATATAAATAAAGCCACGAAGTTCTCTCCCAAATTGACCTACTCCAAACTCTCAAGAAGTTGTTGATAATCTTTTTCTTCTTTCAATTCAAGTTAAAGGGTAATCTCCAATCTTGACGGATCTGATGTGAAGCAAGTTAGTTCCATCAAGGTAAATATACTACCATTGTTTCATCCCTATAAGATCTAATATAGGTAAGAACATCCTCGCTCCTTCATATATTTGAGTTTATTTAAGTTCTAGCTAGGATGTTTGGTGAAAAACTTGTGAAGTAGGGGCTGAAAATTGAATTGAAGTTGTTATGGTGTTATGGACTGTTTGGAGTAGTTTCATATTATTATATGGTTGTCACATAAGAGTATCATTTTGGATATGTTATGTTTAATCTTATTGCTGCCTTAACTAAGTTGTGGGAGTAAGAATTGATAAAGTAATAATCTGAAAATCAGTTTTCAGTTGATGTAATTTGTGGACTGTTAGGAGTTCGTTTTTATGTGGTGTTGTCGCTTAAAAAAGGAATGCAACCAGGGGTTGGTACCCTATATTACTGAAAAGGAATGCAATCAAGGGTTGGCACCCTATATTATTGATGAAGTGTTGAGTCTCTCTAGGTGAAAAAGATTCTACATGAGTTAAGCTAAGTAAAACAGCTTGAGCAAAGAGTACTTCTACCCGAAAATATGAGCTGGATCCCCCTAGGCAAAAAGGTTTTACCTAGGTTAAGCTACGTAGAACAGCCTGAGTGAAGAGTACTTCTACCCGGAAATATGAGTTGGACTCCCTAGGAAAAAAAGGTTCTACCTGGGTTAAGCTAAGTAAAAGAGACTAAGGGAAGAGTATTTCTACCCAGAAATATGAGCTGGATTCCCCTAGGTGAAAAGGTTCTACATGGGTTAAGCTACGTAAAACAGCCTGAGCGAAGAGTACTTATACCCGAAAATATGAGCTGGATCCCCTAGGCGAAAAGGTTCTACCTGGTTTAAGCTACGTAAAATAGCCTGAGTGAAGAGTACTTCTACCCGAAAATATGAACTCGATCCCTCTAGGCGAAAAGGTTCTACCTTGGTTAAGATACGTAAAAGAGCCTGAGCGAAGAGTACTTCTACCCGGAAATATAAGATGGATCCCCATAGGCGAAAATGTTCTACCTGGGTTAAGCTACGTAAAAGAGCCTGAGTGAAGAGTACCTCTACCCGGAAATATGAGCTAGATCCCCCTAGGCGAAAAGGTTCTACCTGAGTTAAGCTACGTAAAACAACCTGAGTGAAGAGTACTTCTACTCGAAAATATGAGTTGGATCCCCCTAGTAAAAAATATTCTACCTGGGTTAAGCTACGTAAAACAGCCTGAGCGAAGAGTACTTTTACCAGGAAATATGAACTCGATCCCCCTAGGCGAAAATGTTCTACATGGGTTAAGCTACGTAAAACAGCCTGAGCGAATAGTACTTCTACCCAGAAATATGAGTTGGATCCCCTTAGGCGAAAAGTTCTACCTAAGTTAAGCTACGTAAAACAGTCTGAGCGAAGAGTACTTCTACCCGGAAATATAAGTTGGATCCCCCTATGCGAAACGGTTCTAGCTGACTTAAACTACGTAAAACATTTTGAGCGAAGAGTACTTCTACCCGTAATTATGAGTTGGATCCCCCTAGGCGAAATGGTTTTACCTGAGTTAAGCTACATAAAACAACCTGAGAGAAGAGTACTTATACCCGGAACTATGAGCCGGATCCCCCTAGGCAAAATGGTTATACCTGAGTTAAGCTACGTAAAACAACCTGAGCAATGAGTACTTCTACCCGGAACTATGAGCCGGATCTCCCTAGGAAAAATGGTTCTACCTGAGTTAAGCTATGTAAAACATCCTGAGCAATGAGTACTTCTACCCGTAACTATGAGCTGGATCTCCCTAGGCAAAACGGTTCTACCTGAGTTAAGCTACGTAAAACATCCTAAGCGAAGAGTTTTTCTACCCAAAATATGAGTTGTATCCCCTAGGCGGAATAGTTCTTCCTGAGTTAAGCTACGTAAAACAACCTGAGCGAAGAGTATTTCTACCCGAAACTATGAGCTGGATCCCCCTAGGCGAAAAGGTTCGACCTAGGTTAAGCTACGTAAAACATCCTAAGCGAAGAGAACTTCTACCCGGAAGTATGATCTGGATCCCCATAGACGAAAAGGTTCTACCTGGGTTAAGCTACGAAAATGGTCTATATGAATAGTAGTGAATAAAAGAAAGTAGAGATTCTGCGGAACTTACCTTTGGTGACATTCTTCCTTTGAGAGTCTTCATGTTGCACTGCTTTGTTCCTGCTTCAAACAAAGAAAATTTGTGAGTTTTCAATGTGGTGGCTGGTTTGTGGCCTTGATGCTCTTAGTGGCTTGAATTCACGGCCACTACTATTGAAGAACCGATTCTGTCAATGTGGTACCGAGATGCTCGGATACTCTATATCTCTTTCTGGAGACCTGGACTTTCCGACGTCGCCCCCGAATGTTTCATACCTGGATGTCCATGGTATCCTCGACCCTTATCCCTAAGGCAAGGCAATTTTTCCTTAAAAATCAAACTTAGTTGTCTTGCACCCAATACTAGTTTGTGTCCGTAGTGCTATCAATTTTATCATGAAGCAAGTCTTGTTTAACGAACTTTTTTATTTGATTGAAACACTTTGTTCGGATTATCGGAGGAGATCGCATATGGATGTGTGCCTTTGACAATGTCATGTATGCCCCATATTTTTTATTTTGCAATTTCGGGAAACGGTAATCAATTTTGTGGCCCTTTGTTTGTTGGCTTCTAAGCAAATATACCGACAAACTTTTCTCTTTGGAACTTTTGTATGCATGAACCCTCAGATCTTGTTTAGCTTCAACAACTTATTGTTCATGTTGCTTCCTGGTATGTCCTCTTTGATGTGCTACGATAGAACTCGCTGTGTACAATGAGAAAGCTGGTAATAGATTTTGAAATAATTTTTTGTTTGTTTTAGTGAAGACTGACTCATAAGAATAATGCAAATGCACACAATGACGCGATGTAGAAGTGAGAAGGGATAATATTTAACTAAAATTCCACTTTAGGGGAGAAAGAAAGAAGAAAATTTAAAAAAAGGGATGTTTTGAATGTAGTAGTCAACTTTAATGATCATGACATGCATTTTGGACTGAGCGACGAAATCTATTCAACCAATCTACCTTTTATTCTTTTTGTTCCCTTTCATCTTTGAAGTTGGCCTCGTTGCGCCAATCGTTTGCATCAAATCACAGCTCCCCTTCAACCGGTAGTGCCCAGAAACGATTTCACCAACCGACCTCTCTTATTTATTTATCTCTACTTACTATCGTCTTACAGTGCCTATGAGGGTTTTCACTAGTAAGACTCTCTCATTTTATTTTATTTTGTTGTGTGTGGGTAACTTGACATTATTCTATGTCGTGTGACAATTATTGCTTATTGCGTGCTTCGCTTGGCATTCTTAAAGACTGATTAAAAGGTCTTTATTTGGAAGGCTTTTGGATAGTGTTAGAAATAAATGGTTGCATAAAGGCTTAAAATAGATTCAATATGAGGGGGTTGTATCTTATAACTCTTGGAATCGACCCTTCATAAAAACATTAAAAAAAATCCTGCCCCAGTTTCAGATACTTGGAAAATTTTATTTTTTGATTTGGTTGGACTGAACCCTAGTATAGAGTTGCCTACGTATCCTTTAAAGGAATCAAACCAAACGTAGTTCAAACATCTGACCTAACTATTTCTTTTTTCATCTTTTTTGTTTTTTTTTTGTTTTTTGCAAAATGCCCCAACTTTTATTTTCTAGGGGCATGGACCTTAGACTATTTTTTTTGGACTTTTGACTCTATACTTGATTCCAAGAGGGGCGGAGGGGGTCCAATATTATAACATAGGCTCAAAAGGGGTAACAAGTGGTATAAAGTGTTCGGGTAGTAGAATAGGGTCCTCCTAGCCTCGAGAACGCCAAATATATTATCTTTTCACAATCATGACATTGATAAACATGTTGTCTTCTGGGTCTTGTCCAGTGTAAAGCTGTATCAATAATACTTTCCTCGCAGGAAATGACCCATGTCAATTTGGGTTGCCTTTTTTTCTTGATATGGAAGTGTGCATCGATACTGATTCGTTTCAAATTGTCTTGATTGCACCTTCTTTTAAAAAATACTTTTTATCTTTTAGTGCTAAAACTTCAACCAATTTGATCATCCTTAAGTCCAATCTTCACAACAATTCATAGGTAGAGATCCTTAACCTCCATAAGTATGACTGCTTTGGTTGTATACTTGGGTTATGCTTATTTTTGAAGTGTTTCAACCCTTTATTCATCTTCAAAAGTGTCTTTTTCTTTTAGTTATCAAATATAATACTAGATCAATTTTCTAAAACATGGCCGAAAATTCCGCATGCATGTCATGTCACTAGAACAAGCGAAAAAAGAACCATGCCAAAATGGACATAACATGTCTGACAGTATTTTATTGAATAAATAATAGAAGGGTCCGAAAACACAAAAAAAAGAAAAAAAGACGACAAAATAAGTTACCATGACTCCTCCCCGGCTGAAAGAGGATTGACTTTTCAGTTACAAAGAGACATCTTAGCCATGAACTTGCACATCAACATTACTACAACATTCAATAATTTCGATTGCTTTGGAATCAACATTCAAATTTTGACTTTTTGATTAAACAGTTCCCAATATTGGCTATCAGATTTTAGGACTGGAATGGAAAATTTCATAGCAACCAATTTGCCAAAAGACTTGGAAGAATTCTCATTCTCCCTATCATCACATATCCTCTCACACAAAGTATGTCATGTTTCTCAAACCTGGTAAAAGTCAACCAACATTTGCCTCTATTTTTCACCACCAAACTGTGACCTTAGTTGGATCAACAATAATGGTGCTTATTCCCTTGGTTGAGAAGATGATAAAGTGATTCTGGATTGCTTTCGTGATTTACCATTGCAAACCAAGAAATCGATCACCTTTAACTAGTTTTTATTTTAAAACAAATAGCATGTTAGAATGAACATACTCTTCTTCTCTTTCTTTCTTTTTCTCTTTTCACTTTTTTTTTTCAAAATCATTCGATCGAACCTGGTGTGGGTTGCCTACGTTTTATGTGGGAACATTAATCAGATCTTGCGTAGTTCGGGAATACCGAGAACAAAATACATAAGCTAGCTCTTTTGTTTTTTTCTGATTTTTTCTTTGGGAAATTTTGAAATGAAGACTTCTTAAAGGAGAAAGAAAACATATTTTTGGATTTTGATTGATTGTTTTTTGAATTTTTTTGGAGAAAGACTTCTAAAAAAGAAAAAAAACATATTTTGGGATTTTGATTTGACTTTCTTTTTGAATGAAAGACTTCTAAAAAGAAAGAAAATATTTTCGGTTTAAAATTTTTTTATTTGGGATTTTCTAAGGAAATACTTCTAAAGAAGGAATTAAAGGAAAATATTTTTGCTTTTGGAAATTGGGGTCCGGAACCGATGAGGTTTGCCTACATATCTCACATCCGGTGAAAATCGAACCTGCGTAGTGTCGCCCTAAATCGCAAACGCAAGTATACGTGGTCAATCAAGTAATAATGTCACGACCTAAATTTCCTCCGTTGGGTGTCGTGATGGCACCTGGTCTTAGGGACTAGGTCAGCCTAACATTAGCGGAATAACGACAATATTTAACCAACATCTGACGATTTCAAAATAGAAAACTCTTCACAAATTACAAATCCAAAAACAGTAGTACAAGTCATAAGTTCTACTGAGTTGCTAGGAGGTTTACAAATACAATTGTTTTGAAATAAGGACAAGCAGTATAAACACGACATCAGAAGGTGACTCTGAAGCCTGCGAACACAGTAGCAAGTTTACCTTGAGTCTCCATAGCAAAATCAGCACAACTAACAAGCGATTGACTGACTTTGATATACTTGAATCTGCACAAAAATGTGCAGAAGTGTAGTATGAGTATACCACAGTGGTACCCAACAAGTATCAAAACTAACCTCAGTGAAGTAGTGACCAGGAACAATCAAGACATTTACTAGACTAAATAACCTGAGCAAGTATAAGTGGAAAACTAGCAGAGTACAACAAAACTACGCATAATGACAATAATGATACAATGCTTACCATAGGAAATAGAAACTACCATTAATAGCGGAACACCACAAGTAATAACAAAAGAGTAAGCTGAACATAGTTTAAATCCGATGAAAATAATTAAAGAAATGACAGGTAGCAACTAGATGAGAATAACCACTTTCACACCAGGTTTTATCCAATAATCCCCACGAGGTACATAACTTCAAAATATTCATAATTCACGGGTCCCAGTTTGTGAGCCCTAAATACTTAGCATCTTGTGCCCTCATTATAGCTAATAATTGCACGGACGACGCACGTGCCAATAGAACCCTTCTCACGTATAGGCAAATAGATGAGGGTGTATTGAAATGATCAATAACATCAGGATCCATTTTCTTGAATCGTTAGGGGTGATTAACTACGTGTATGCTTGTGTCAGTGTTCTATCGCAATTTCATTCAACAAGTAAGAGTAGCAATAATGAATGACACATAAGAAACAATCACCAATAAATGAATTACGGTATAACTCACACAGAGTAGGCACACCATTACACAAATAACAACAATAACAATGCCCCCAGGACATCACAAGTCCTCACAATCGATCCCCGACATAGCCCAGCTTGTTTCACCATATGCGCAATAGTAAAGTAAATGCCCGCCTTGTCTCGCCACATGTGCATAATAATGTTCCCACCTTGTCTCGCCACATGGACAACACACATATATAGCGCTCCTTGTCACGCCGCATGTGCAAATATCAATAGTAACAATAGCACGACAGAAACCTCGTGCAACACAATAACAACCGCACGACAGAAATCTCATGCATCACAATAACAACCGCACGACAGAAACCTCGTGCATTACAATAATAACCACACACCAGAAACCCCGTGCATCACAATAACAAGTACAACAACAACAATGATAATAACACAAGAGTACGACAAATAAATCAATTTAGAAATTCCAAAACTCAAAGAAACGAAAGAAACGAACTCACAAGGAAAGATACAACAGAAAATAATGATACCACCTTGCAATAGCTCAACAAGGAAGAGATACTATGTAGCAATGACCTCCACATAAGTGAAATTCAACAACAAAGGAGTTATCACGAGTCGATAGTTCCAAATAAGGTTAAACAATTACAGAAGAGATAATAATAATTTCAAATAAAGATAAGCAGTTAGGAAAGGATAGCATGGCAATCAAAGAGGCAACAACTTCAGTTAAGGTACAAAAGAGTCAAATAGGCAATAAGAGTGGAACATGAAGCAATTAATTCCAAATAAAATACGTAGAGGTGAAACTAGTAAATAGGAAAACTTAACATAATAAAACAACTTCAATCTAATGAACATTAAAACATACGAGCCCTAAAGGGTCAATTTTCGACAAATAATCCCTCGCACGTACTCGTCACCTCACGTACACGGACTTTACATGATACAATAAAGACTCAAATCCTGTACTTATCTCAAAGAAGCTAGACGGCTACTCTAAAATGAACTTCTTAAGTGAAATAACCTTTGGATGGCTCAAATCTAACCAAAATAACTTCAAAGCATAAATAAAACTCATAAGAAACTATTCCGGATAATAAAGCTTCAATCTTTATCAAAAACTAAAAATCAACCTAAAAGTCAACCCCCGATCTCGCACCTCGAAACCTGAAAAAATTTATAAAGTCCAAACACCCATTTAATTACGAGTCCAACCATACTAATTTTATCCAATTCCGACTCCGAATCAATATTCAAAACTCAATTATTCTCTTTAGAAATGTTTTTGATAAAATCCCCCAATTCTCCAATCAAAATATAGATTAATTCAAAAATTAACTTCTGTAATCATATTAAAATATAAAAATTATAGTTAGATACTGACCCCCATGAAAAGACAAGAAGAATGCCGCAAAAATCACCTCAATCGGAGCTCTAGAACTCAAGGTATGCTCAAAATACCAAAATTGATTTTTTATACTCAGGGATTTTTGCTTTTGCGACAAAAAATCCGCACCTGCGCATTTCCAGATGTAATTTATGCTTTTGCAGACCAATTTTCGCACCTGCGAAGCACCAGCACCAACTCTCGTCTCTGACACTAAAATGACCATAACTTCCTCATACGATGTCTAAATTCGACGATTCTTTTTGCTATGGATTCGTAATTACAATAAAAATTTAATTCTTAAATCAAAACAGAAATTGGAGCTCATTTTCTTAATGTGGTGTCATTCATGCTTGAAGAAACGAAGTCAAATGTCAAAAACGAGCGCAACCCAACCAAAACCTATTCGAAACTCACCCGAGCCCCTCGGGACCATGTACGAACATACAATACGGACCTTCTCGAGGCCTCAAATCACATCAAACAATATCAAAACTACGAATCGCACCATGAATCAAACTCATGAACTTTCAAATCTTCCAACTTCTAAAACTCGTGTCGAAACCTATCAAACCAACCTGGAATGACGTCAAATTTTGCAGGCAAGTCCTAAATGAAATAATGGAGTTGTTCCGATTTCTGGAATTGCATTTCAATCCCGATATCACCAAATTTAACTCTTGGTTAGACTTCTCAACCTTTCAAATTTTAACTTTTCCAACTTTCGCCGAAATGCTTCAAATTACCCTACGGATCTCCAAACCCACATCCGGATCTGTGCCTAAATCCAAAATCATCATATGAGGTTTTTGGAATCATCAAAACCCCATTTCAGAGTTATTTACACAAAAGTCAAATTTCGGTCAACTTGTATCGCTTAAGCTTCCAAAACTAGAAACCTTCTTCCAACCGGTAGCTGAACTCGACCACGCATGCAAGTCATAAAACAAAATACGAAGTTGTTCAAAACTTATATTGCCGAACGAGACTTTAACAAAATGACCGCCGAGTCGTTACAAATAATGAGTGAGTAGCGTATCATTCCACGAGGACTTGTGATCAATTATCAACTAAATCAAGCAATCTCTAATTTATCGAGTCGAGAACAATTGCAAGGTGATTTTTGTTTGATTAATTCTACTGACATAAATTATGATTAAGAGAATAACTAATTAACTAGCACACTTATCATGTAAGGTTTAATTCAATGACACATAATATTCTAGGGTTATGGTTATGTAACAATCCTGTCGAATTCTTCAATTAACTTGACTTGTTAATTTTTCTGGGTTATTAACCTGCAAGAACAGTAATACTCGTAGAAATTCGACAACTTCTACTCGCCTATTCAATTTATTCTAAACCTATATTTCTATGAGATTAGAGATAAGAAGAACACAATAATAATATCCTGCACAATTGGCTAAGCACGACAAATAGGTACATTCTATCTGTATTCGCAAATCAATTCCCCAATGACTAGGTTCAAGATCGCACTCTATTCAATCCTATTGCAATTAAGAATTACCTCTTTCAAGTTCAATTCAAGGTTTATATATAGTATTTTACTGTTAGCTAGACAGTAAAATAATTAGGCTCAGGATATGAATAAACAACCCAACATGATAAATTAAATCATCAAATCAATCTCCGAATATAAACATTCATGTAAAATCATAACCCTAGAATGAACGAGCTTAGCCACACATAGTCATGGTAGAAATCTCAATTAGTTCTCAAGAATACATAAAAATCAATAATAGAAGGGAAAAAAAAGAACTCAGAGATGAATTCCACGGTTTTCGAACGCTATTATGGATTCTCTCTGCTTCCAAGTGTGTTATTGCCTCCCAAAGGTATTCTCTTTAAAAAGTGTCTAATTATCATATTTATATGGTTTAGGTTAGTTGGGCCGAAATTGGCTTTTCCTAATTCAGATTGGAAAAGCTGATATTTTTCTGCTTCGGTCCCAGTTTGGCGAAGTGACCTTCAGTTCGCTGTCCATGACTTTTCTCTTCAGCTCCTTTTCACCAATTTTTCTCCCATTTGATCCTTTCTGTGCAAGTTTTTTCCTACACATAAGAAACACATAATGAGCATATTTTCACTTCAAAAGTAGTGTGAACTCCCGCAACTCACACAAGAATTAATACACAAACACACTCAAAACATGCACTTTTCACTCTTCATCACGTAGTTCGGTCAAAATCGATTGTGTTCTCTTTTGATTTATGAAAATTAATCCTTACAACCATAGAACTAGATCACATCGTCACCTTCTTTTATTTTATTAATTTTTTTTAACGGACATTTGTACAAAAATTGGAGAATTTCTCTCTTGTTCATTCAACTGATTTATCCTAAAGCCGGTCAACATGCAAACCTCCCTATTAATGCAGCATATAACACATAACATGGACATATTGGTCTCAACAATGTACTTGTCCTAAAACAGAACCCGACCCCATTACCGAGCGCTGCTAAGTCAAATGCACATGATGTAAATAAAGTGAATCTACTAGGGATATCTAGCATGAGGTTTGTTCTTTTAGGTTTAAATCCCGGTAGAGAAGGTGTTTAGACTGGCTTACTCGAGCGGATAACTCGAGCCGATGAGGGTCAGCATACCGGTAACATTGCTTTCCGGCTTAGCTGGTGGTGCTCTCCGCCTAAAATATGTGTGACTAATCCTTCACCGGGTGAAAAACACCTCGGCTATCTCAAAGAAAGCGAGCTATATCAAGCAAATGCCCATTTTAATTTCAAGAAGACTCAGAGGGGTGCGTGAGAAGACAATTATATGTACAATTCAACAATATCAAAGCGGAAAAATAACACACTAGGCACCAATAAATCACAGTATATACAAAATTAATAAAGCCAAATAAAAGTCAATATGTACAAGCTCAAATTCTGATTGAGTCCCCAACAGAGTCGCCAGAGTTGTCACACCCCTTTTTACGCCAAATGATATGTGTTGTGGGTTGTTGTGGGTTAAAGAGTTTTTCCAACTAAAGTGACAAATTTGAGTAGGGATTATTTTATTTACAGAGTCGCCACTTGAAATTGATTTTTAGGTGTTCCAAGTCAAATTTTACTTGAATCCCTAGTCAAAGGAAGATTTGACTATGTTATTATTGGTCTGCAAAAATAAAGTCCGGGTAAAGAATTCTTTTGACCGGAGAGAAGGTATAAGGCATTCCTCGAGTCCCGTGGTTCTAGCACGGTCGCTTTATTGACTACAACTTGACTTGGATTAATTTTGGACAAACTGCGATTTATTGGTTCTCATGTTTTACCTATGTCCGATTTTATTGCTTGATTATATTTATGAAAATTATCTTGAAATAAGTCATGCATACGTGTACACATTTTTGGTTTGGTGTGTCAAGAATCATGTCACGCGTACGTGTACACAATCAATAACACATTTATTATTATTTGAAGTTGATTGGTCAAATCACGTGAATGCACACTTGTATTTGGGGTTGCGTATCACAACTATGCCACGGGAACCGTACACATAGCCATGATATTTAATTATTTAAAGCGCGCCTAAAGTAACCAGCACACTTGAATTATTTTCCTAAACTAATTTGAGATTATTGTAAGGCAAGAGTTTATGGATAGGAAGTTATTTGGAAGTCGGGAGATATTTTAGCTATTTAAAGTATTGACAAGTTATCCACATTTAGAAATATTTATAACTTACTACTCTATCTTCGAAATTATGAGACGTTTATCTATTATGAAAGAATGGGCTAACTATTAATCTAGTGACTAAAATTATTGGTCCTAGCAGATTTATACTCAATCCAACCCATGTCTAATTCTTTCTTTACTATTAAATGGCGTATTTCATTTCTGGTTCACTTACTTGAACTCCAACGCATGACCCATTAATATGGTCAGATCTTCATCCTTAATTCTAAATAGAAAATCTTATTAAGATAAAATCCTATTCAAATAATCTGTTGACAAATAGCTTGAAACATGTAAAATAAAACTACAACATGACAATGTGTATAAATAAAACAGCAATAAAATTATCACATGAACCTCTATAAGAACATCACACAAACAATGAAATAATTAACAAAGGGAGGATATGTTATGAACATTTAAGCAAAAATTCCTTCAGAACTTTATTAATGCAAAAAATTTCTGGCCCAAACAAGTACACCAAACTAAGGGCAAATCGTCAGATGAGCAGAAAATCCAGCGACTAAGCTTCTAAAATTCGAGCCCGGGCCGAAAATCGACTGTACCTCGTGAGGCTGCTGGCTTAACGGGGTGATGAATTATTGTATTTTTCGAGAGAAAGAGGAAGCAAGAATGAGACGAGTAGAAATTCCCTTAGCGTAGAAGAAGATTTTTTTTTTCTTTTTGAGTAGTAATAGCATTTTATATATTATTACTTACTAAAAGGAGTTTGACATATTACAAACCATTGTGTCACTAGAGGTGACATTAGGGTTAGGTATCCCCGTAGACAAACAGTGATTGACACTTACAATATTTTGATTTCCTAGAGTTCTAAGCATATTACAAACTGAAGTAGGTAGTTGTTTCGAAGATTTGTATTCCCAGCTCGTGTCCTTGATAAATTGTTGCATCACAAAAAAAGGTGGTTTCACAAACAACTTTGTTCTTCCACGTTTATATTATTTGTTTTCTTGTTTTTTGGCTTCTTTAGCTAGTGAATTAGCTACTGCATTTCCTTGTCTGAAATTATGCCATAGTAGAAGGCCCTTCTCTTGGCGCATTAATGACCTGCAAGAGTAAATAAGATTATCTAGAACCACATGTCCATTGGTAAGAGCGTTTAATACCTCTGTCGAGTCTGTTTCTACTTCTAATGGGAATAGATCAAACCTTGCTGCCAGTTGTAGCCCCTACTGAAGAGCCTGCAGTTCAATTTGTAAGGGAAAGAGGCCATTACAATATTTTTCGAATTCTAGTATCCATTTTCTCGTGTTCTCTAAATACTCGCCCAAACCACATTTTGTTTTTTGGAACGCTCCGTCTATGTTGAGTTTGATCCATCCATCTGAGGAGCATACCATTTATTTGAATAATTGTGTTGGTCTGGGTGGGAGTGTTCTTGGATGCCAGGAAATGGTATTCTAAGCAATGGCTTAAGATTTTGTTGAAGGAAGGGCAGATGTTAGTATTGTTGGCATTGTTGTTATTCATGTTGATCCATATTCCCTATATCAAAAATGGAAAAATATCTGGCCAGTCGATGTAAGGTGATTCAAATTTCGGCTTATTTTTAATGTAGAAGAGCTAGTGAGGTATGAAGATTGAGGGTAGATTTTCGATACCATGTTTTTTCCAAAGAGGTTGAACTAGGGAGCATCGAATGAAGATGTGTACGATGGACTCTACTTCTTTGTGGCACATAGGGCAATTACTATCAATATTAATACCAATGTGTTGTAGGTATTCATGATAAGGCAGCATGTTATGGAGACATTACCATAGAACTTTTTTTATTTTGTTTGGTCATTTTAATTTCCAAATTCACATAAAGTCGTATTGTGGAACATTAGTGTTATTGATGATGCTAAGACAAGATTTGTTGGTGAAGCATCCATTGTTATTGAGGGTCCAGATTAGTGTGTCATTATTGCCAAACTTTAAGCGTAGGGGAATTTGATCAATCAATCCTAATATCCATGGGTAAATCAAAGAAAATTTTTGTTAAGTCTCACTGACCATTAGAATGCATATCTTTTACCTTGATTTTGGTCTCTTCTCTACTGGAGGGGGGGGGGGGGCTTTAATACATTATCTTAGGGGCTGAAGGTCCGGGATCCATTTTGAAGACCAAATGTTAAGGGTCAATTTCTTGCTAGGTTGCCATGTGATTCCTTTTGAGCAGATCGTCCATCCTTTGAGGATACTTTTCCAAGTAAAGGAGGTGGTAGTTTGTGACTTGTTATTAGAATATTTAAAGATAAGGAGCTTGGACCATGTAGCTGTGGGGTTTGTGAGTAGCCTCCACACAAGATTGCTTATAGTAGTCATATTCTTGGTGTTGGCTGTTTTTAATCCAAGTCCACCTTCTTCTTTTGTTTTGGTGATATTATTCCAACTCAGATAGTGGACTTTCTTGGTTTCAATAGTGGATCCCCAGATAAAATTGCGTTGGATACAGTCGATTTGCTTGAGAACTTTTATAGGTAGATGAGTGTATTGCATGGCATGACTAGGAATTGAGTTTAGGGTGGAGATAGTTAGGGTTTGTCACGATCCAAATCCTAACCCAGGTCGCGATGACGCCCAACACCTCCGTCAGGCAAGCCAACCTTTATTTACTAGTGATTTCAGGTAGTATACCAAAAATATTTCTCAACACTTGCTTAACTTAGTTGAAACATTTAAGTAGAAATGAATAACTTAGGCAAATTTTTATGCAAAATAAATAATCATGAAGTCATAATTTACGATTACATCCCAAAATAAAGTCTACTAGCGTGTGTGTGCCAGGAACTAGTGTCACAAGTCTACATGCATCTAGCAGAATAATATCAAAAGAATGAAAGTCTGTCCTACTGTCCGAGTAAGTATAGACAGAAATAACAAAAGGATAGCTCCGGAGTGCTGCTAGAAATCGCCAAGAAGAGCAGCTCACCGTGAAGCCTCGACTAGTAAAAACTCAGGAACGAGCTCCGGACTGGAATCCAGATGCACCTGCCTCAGAACCTGTACAATTAAGTACAGAGCGTAGCATGAGTACATAAACAATATGTACCCAGTAATTATCCCGCCTAATCTCAAAGAAGTAGTGACGAGAGGTCTACTTGACACTTACTAGGATCCAAACAGAGTATTTAAGTGATAATTTAAAAGAGGACAACACGTAAGCATGGATAGTAATAAAAATAGATATTGAACCGTAGTAAAATCCGAATATGAAATGAATCATCAATTTACAAGTTTTCAGTGCGATCCTCCAGGATAATTCATAGCTCAACAGTCATAAACAATATCAGGCAAATAGCATGCGCATAGTGGAATAAGGACATTCGGTCTGGGCCAACATAATAACAATTGTGCACTGTCGAAGGGTCGAACGACGCGAACCATAGATGCATCTATCAATACCCCCGTGGTGTACGACCCGCTCCCATGAGAGTAGGGAGAAGAATCACTCCGCTCGTGGGATATAAATTGCGAAGCGGTCGCACGCAAATACAACATCTTTCTTTCAATTCTATTCAAATAAAAATTCCTTTAAATCATCAAATTCTTGGTTTTCTCAAAACAAAGCTGAATACAATGAAGTTACAAAACATATAACTCAATTTAATGGAATTCACATGGTATGGTGTGGGCCTAACTACCCAGACATAACAATAATTGTTACTACGCACGGGCTCTCGTCACCTCGCACGTACGTAGTCCCCCACAACAATGACACATTACCATTTAATTTACCTATGGGGAAAATTACCTCTTACAAGGTTAGAAAGAAGACTTACCTTGCGTCAAGTCTACTTCTCAGGTCAAGAATGCGCCCGAAAATCCAAATTCGTCGCCCAAGGACTCGAAACTAGTCAAATATTGCATAAATAAATCAATCTATACTCAAAAGTATGAAATTTCCCCATTTAAATGATTGTTTCAACCTAAAGTGCAAAATCCCAAAATACACCCCCGGGCCCTCATGTTCGAATTCCGGAAATTTTTGAAGGAAAATATCACCCATGGCCTAAGGATCAATATTATATAGTTTTTGTTTGATTCATCAACAAATTTCTTGGTCATTTCTCATTTTTTGTGAAGAACCTAGGTTTTTACTCTAGCCCATGTTTTCTACTAATTGTGGTGTTAATCTACTTAACAATTCAAGTAATAAGCTAAATTCATAGTAGAAATTACTTACCTCTTAGTAGCTAGATCGAATACCCTTCTTGCATGCCCTCAAAATCGCCCAAGAATGAAGAAAAGTGGTCAAAAATGGCTAAGTCCGTGTTTAAAAGGAAGTGCACTACCTTCAGTCTTCTCTCACCTGCGGTCTCACATCTGCGAGGAAATTCTCGCACCTGCGGATGAGGGGGAAGGTGACCTGGTTTCTCACCTGCGGAGCAAAGTCCGCACCTGCGGCTCCGCTTCTGCGGAAAGGGGTCCGCACCTGCGGAAATTGGCAACTCCCTCAGGAGTCGCACGTGCGAGGCTGGGACTGCAGGAGCGGTCTCGCACCTGCGACTGGACCTCTGCAGGTGCGCTTGCACCAGACCTGGTGCACCAACATTCATTTTAGGCTGGTATTTGCCTCGCTCGATGCCCGAATGGCATCTGGGCCCACCCGAGACCCCGTCCAAATATACCAACAAGTCCTAAATCCTAATACGAACTCGCTCGAGCCTTCGGAACGCTCGAAACAGCGCTAAATCTAAAAATCATACCTCAAAACCTATTGGATCAAACTTAAGAGCTTCAAGTTTCTGAATTCGCTTTCAACATGCCGAACCATACCTATACTACTTGGAGTGACACCAAATTTTGCGAGCAAGTCATAAATGGCATAATGAAACTATTCCCGGTCTCGAAATTCCGTTCGGATCTCGATAACACAAAAACACATTCTAAACCTCAATTTGAACTTAAAGACATTCTTACTACACTATTTGGCGCCGAAATGCTCCCGGGTCATCCAAAACCCGTTCCGAACACACGCCCAAGTCCGAAATCATCATATGAACCTACTGGAATCTTCGGATCTCGATTCCGGGGTCGTTTACTGAAAATGTTGACTGAAGTCAAACTTGGCCTTTAAGGCCAACCTTAAGGAACTAAGCGTTCCTATACTACTCCAAACTCCCCCAAACCTTGAACCACCTGTCCCCGCAAGTCATAAATTAGTAAAAGCACCTAGGGAAGTCTCATTCAGGGGCACAGGGTCCTAGAACACAAAACAATCAGTCGGGTCGTTACATTCTCCACCTCTTAAACAAACGTTCATCCTCGAACGGGTCTAGAATCATACCTGGAGTGCTGAATAAGTGTGGATATCTGCTCCACATTTCCTCATCGGACTAACAAGTCGCCTTCTCGTCTGGTTGGCCCCTCCACTGGACCTTTACGGCAGAAACCCTCTTGGACCTCAACTGGCGATCCTGCCTGTCAATGATAGCAACTGGCTCCTCCTCGTAACCCAATCTCTCATCTAGCTGAATGGTACTGAAATTTACCACGTGAGAGAAGTCGGTGCGATACCTCTGGAGCATGGACACACGAAAGACCGAATGAACCCCTGACAAACTGGGAGGTAAAGCAAGCTCATAAGCAACCTCTCTAACTCGTCTCAACACCTCAAATGGGCCTATAAACCTTGGGCTCAGCTTGCCCTTCTTCCCAAACCTCATAATACCCTTCATCGGCGATACCTTTAACAAGACCTTCTCGCCATCCATCAATGATACATCACGCGCTTTCTGATCCACGTAACTCTTCTGTATGGACTGTGTTGTGTGAAGTCTCTCCTGAATCAACTTCACCTTCTCCAAGGAATCCTTCACCAGATCGGTGCCATATAGCTTAGCCTCGCCAGGCTCGAACCACCCGATGGGAGATCGACATCGCCGACCATACAAGGCCTCAAATGGAGCCATCTCAATGCTGAACTGATAACTATTATAATAAGCAAACTCGGCCAAAGGCAAGAACTGGTCCCACTGCCCTCCAAAGTCAATCACACATGCTCTGTTGTCCTCCAATATCTGAACTATCCACTCCGACTGCCCGTCGGTCTGAGGGTAAAATGTTGTACTGAGCTTTACCCGGGTGCCTAACTCACTCTGCACGGCTCTCATGAAGTGCGAGGTGAACTGAGGTCCTCGATATGATATAATAGACACAGGCACACCGTGCAACCGAACTATCTCCCGAATGTAGATCTGGTCCAACCTCACAAAAGTGTAAGTTGTAGTTGCTGGAATGAAATGTGCCGACTTGGTCAACCTGTCCACAATGACCCAAACCCCATAAACCTTCCGCAAGGTCCGAGGCAACCCAACTACGAAGTCCATAGTGATGCGCTCCCATTTCCACTCAAGTATAACATCTTCTGAAGTAGGCCTCCTGGCCTCTGGTGCTCATATTTAACCTGCTGGCAATTTAGACATCTAGCCACAAACTCCACTATGTATTTCTTCATCTGCCTTCACCAGTAGTGCTGCCTCAGGTCACGATTCATCTTCATAGCACCAGGATGTATAGAATACCGTGAACTGTGAGCCTCCTCTAGAATCCTCTCCCTCAGGCCATCAACATTAGGGACACATAAGCGACCTTGAAGTCTCAGAATACCATCCTCACCAATAGAAACCTCCTTGGCACCACCCTAAACCACTATCTCCCGGAGGGCCACCAAGTGCGGATCATCATACTGCCGAGCCTTGATCTTCCCCAGTAATGAAGACTGAGCCATCACACATGCAAGAACCCCGCTGGGCTCGAAAAGGTCCAACCTCACCAGGCTATTAGCCAAGGACTGAATGTCAAAAGCTAAAGGTCTCTCCTCTGCTGAAATGAAAGCCAAACTACCCATACTCTTTGCCTTCCTGCTTAAGGCGTCTGCTACCATGTTCGCTTTGCCTGGATGATAAAGAATGGTGATGTCATAATCCTTCAGCAACTCAAGCCACCTGTGCTACCTCAAATTAAGATCCATTTGCCTGAACAAGTGCTGCAAACTGCGGTGGTCTGTATAAACCTCACAAGGCACCCCATACAAGTAATGCCTCCAAATCTTAAGAGCATGAACAATCGCCGCCAACTCCAGATCGTGCACAAGGTAATTATTCTCATGAACTTTCAACTGTCGCAAAGCATATGCAATAACTCTCACCTCCTGCATCAACACACAACCCAACCCAATTCATGAAGTGTCGCAATAAACCGTATACATCCCAGAACCGGAAGGCAACACTAGAACTGGTGCTGAGGTCAATGCTGTCTTGAGCTTCTGAAAGCTCGTCTCACACTCGTCGGACCATAGAAATGGGGCATTCTTCTAGGTCAACCTAGTCAGAGGGGCTACAATGGAGGAAAATCCCTCCACAAATCGGCGATAATAACCTGCTAGACCCAAGAAGCTCCTGATCTCTGTAGCTAAAGTAGGGGGTAGCCAACTCTGAACTGCCTCAATCTTCTTAGAATCAACCTTGATACCCTCTCCGGATACCACATGCCCCAAGAATGCCACAGAATCCAACCAAAACTCACACTTGCAGAACTTAGCATACAACTTCTGTTCCCGCAAAGTCTGGAGCACCACACTCAAATGCTGCTCGTGCTCCCCCATGCTACGTGAGTAAATAAGAATGTCGTCAATGATAAAAGAATCAATATAAGGCCTGAACACCCTGTTCATCAAGTCCATAAATGATGCTGGGGCATTAGTCAAGCCAAAAGACATCACCAGGAACTCATAGTGACCATATCTCGTACGGAGGCAGTCTTCAGAACATCTGAGTCCCTAATCTTCAACTGATGGTACTCCGATCTCAAATCAATATTAGAAAACACCCGTGAACCCTGCAACAGGTCAAACAAATCATCAATACGCGGCAACAGGTACTTGTTCTTGATGGTGACCTTGTTCAACTGGAGGTAGTCAATACACATCCGCATAGTCCCATCCTTCTTCTTCACAAATAGCACTGGGGCACCCCAAGGCGATACGCTCGGTCTGATAAACCCTTTAGCCAATAATTCCTTGAGTTGTTCATTCAATTCCTTCAATTCCTTCGGAGCCATGTGATAAGGGGGAATAGATATGGGCTGGGTGCCCAGATCTAAGTCAATGCAGAAATCAATGTTACGATCCGGTGGCATGCCTGGAAGGTTTGTAGGGAATACATCATCAAACTCTCAAACTACTGGCACTGAATCAATCATCGGAGACTCGCGGTGGTGTCCCACACATATGCAAGATAAGCCAAACAACCCTTCTCGACCATATATCAAGCCTTCAGGAAAGAAATGACCCGACTAGCGACACTAACTGAGGAACCTCTCCACTCCAATATCGGCAACTGGGCATGGCTAGAGTAACAGTCTTGGCATGGAAATCTAGAATGGCATGATAGGGAGATAGCCAATCCATGCCCAGGATAACCTCAAAATCAACCATATCAAGCAACATGAGGTCTGTTCTGGTCTCGAACCCACAAAATGTAACCACACAGGACCGATAAATCCGGTTCAAAACCACAGAATCGCCCACATTAGTGGACACATAAATAGGAGTACCCACAGACTCACGAGGAATATCTAGGGCATGAGCAAATAAGGCTGATACATATGAATAAGTGGACCCTGGATCGAATAATACCAGTGCATCTCTACCGCATACTGAAATAATACCTGTGATCATGGCATTTGAGGCCACTGCATCTGATCTGGCTGGAATATCATAGAATCTGACTGGAGCGCCGGATGACTGACCCCCTACCTGGCCTCCACCTCTAGGACGACCCCTACTAGCCAGCCCTCTACCTCTGGCAGGCGAACCACTAGTGCTGACCTCATAGGTTGGTGACCCTGCTGCACTGCCTTGCCCCGAAGCCTGGGGCAATGCCTCTTCATGTGACCTAGATCCCCACACTTATAAAAACCTCCCGACACCATGGCCTGTTACCCTGAAGAAGAACCCTGAATAGAGGGAGGATGGTAGGAACTCTATGGCATAGCACTAAAATATGGACTGGTAGACCCTTGATGACCAGAATACTCGTCGGAGGAATCCTGAAGAGCTGGCGGCGGTAAGAACTCTCCGGCATGGCGCTGAAATAAGGCCTCACTGGTACACCTCGTGGAGGTGGTGGTGGTGGTGCTGAATACGAGGGCCTACTGGGCTGGCCTCTACCAAACTGACCTCTGCCCCTAGTTGGAGCACCTCTAGAATTCCTGGAAAATCTGGACCTCTTATCCTGCTGACCCTGCTCTCTGCTCCTCGATCGATTACCTTCGATCCGACAATCAATCTCTACCACAAGCTGATAAGGAGTCCCCATCTCCACCTCTCGAGCCATATTGGCCCTAATACCTGGATGTAACCCAGCTATAAATCTCAGAACTCTCTCTGCGTTAGTAGGAAGTATCATGAGGGTGTGACGAGACAACTGATAAAACCTAGCCTCATAGTCGGTCACTCACATATGACCATGCTCCAGCTGCTCAAACTGATACCACATCTATTCCCTCTCAGAGGGTGGAATATATCTGTCCAGGAATAACTGAGTAAACTGCTCCCAAGTGATGGGAGGAGAATCTGCCGGTCTGCCAAGAATATAGGACTGCCACCATCTACGGGCCGTGCCCTCTAGCTGAAAAGTAGTGAAGTCAACTCCATGAGACTCCAGTATCCTCATGTTGTGCAGTATGTCCCTGCACTTATCAATAAAGTCCTGTGCGTCCTCATAACGCTCACCTCCATAGACAGGAGGGTGAAATCTGGTCCATCTGTCTAATAACTTTGCGGATCGCCGTCCGCAACTGGTCTGGGCTCAGGTGCTGTTGCTGCTACTGGCTGAACCCCACCCACAGGCAGTGTACCCGGGGTCTGATATACTGTAGCTACATGTCCAGCGGCCCGTGCAGTAGGGTCTGTGCTCCCCCTCTCGCCTGAGATGTGGCCGAATCTGTTGGAAATAAACTAGCCTGAGTTATGGTGTCCATGAACCGCATCATACGACCACTGACCTCCTGAAATCCTGGCGCTGTCATAAAATCCAAAGGGGCAGGATCTACTGCAGGCACCTCGCCCTGCTCCTCAATGATGGGATCCCCTACTAGATCCGCTGGGGGTGCGACTGGTACAGTTCTTGGATGCCCTCGTCCCCTACCTCGGGCTGGTGCCCTTCCCCGGCCTATACCATGGCCTAGGATGACGGGGGTAGCGGCCATCCTGCTCGCGTCCTCACCATCTGTGAGAGAATAGAAGAGTGAGATTTTTTTGTATACCATTAAATGCACGATAGAAGATGAATAAAGAGAGATTTCCTAACACATTATAGCCTTCCGAAGATAAATAGAGACGTCTTTATACCGATCTGCAAGACTCTATTGGGTTTTCCCGTAACTTGTGAGACCTACGTGAACCTAGAGCTCTAATACCATGTTGTCACGACCCAAATCCTAACCCAGGTCGCGATGGTGCCCAACACCGCCGTCAGGCAAGCCAACCTTTATTTACTAGTGATTTCAGGTAGTATACCAAAAATATTTTTCAGCACTTTCTTAACTTAGTTGATACATTTAAGTATAAATATATAACTTAGGCAAATTTTTATGCAAAATAAATAATCATGAAGTCATAATTTACGATTACATCCCAAAATAAAGTCCACTAGCACGTGTGTGCCAGGAACTAGTGTCACAAGTCTACATGCATCTAGCAGAATAATATAAAAAGAATGAAAGTCTGCCTACTGTCCGAGTAAGTATAGACAGAAATAACAAAAGTATAGCTTCATAATACAGACTCTCTCGAGCCTTCGGAACGTCCAAAACAGCGCTAAATCTAAAAATTATACCTCAAAACCTATTGGATCAAACTTAAGAGCTTCAAGTTTATGAATTCGCTTTCAATATGCCAAACCATACCTATGCTACTCGGAATAACACCAAATTTTGCAAGCAATTCATAAATGGCATAACGGAACTATTCTCGGTCTTGAAATTCCGTTCGGACCTCGATAACACAAAAACACGTTCTAAACCTCAATTTGAACTTAATGACATTCTTACTTCACTATTTGGCGCCGAAACACTCCCGAGTCATCCAAAACCCTTTCCGAACACACGCCCAAGTCAGAAATCATCATACGAACCTACTGGAATCTTCGAATCTCGATTCCGGGGTCGTTTACTGAAAATGTTGACTGAAGTCAAACTTGGCCTTTAAGGTCAACCTTAAGGAACTAAGCGTTCCTATACTACTCCAAACTCCTCCAAACCTCGAACCACCCGTTCCCGCAAGTCATAAATCAGTAAAAGCACCTACGGGAAGTATTATTTAGGGGCACGTGGTCCTAGAACTCAAAACAACCAGTCGGGTCATTACACGGTCGTTCTGCCAGCTATATTGAGAAAGTTGTCTTTCCAAGCGGTCAGTCTACTTTGTATGTTATTAATAATGAATTAGTACTCCGTTGGTTTTGGATGATTATGTAGGATTGGAAATCCTAAATATTTCCCAAACGTATTGCTAATGTTTATATTGAATTTCTTGCTATATTTTTGGCAACATTTGGCGGACAGTTTTTTGATAGAAGGATTTTGAATATTTAGAGATTAATATTTTGGCCCGATAGTTTGGAAAAGAGGGAAAGGTTGTTTTTGATTGAGCTGCATGATTTCTCATTCACCCTAGCCATAAGAGTAAGGTCATCCGCAAAAATTAAGTGAGATATGCAGGATCTCGAGGGCTAAGGTGTATGGGGTCCTATTGGCAAGTATCTACTTGATGGGAGATAAAACGGGAGAAAATTTTCATACAGAGTATGAAGATGTAGGGGGATAGGGGTCATCTTTGTCTAATATAGCTATTGACTAGGATTGCAATATTGCTTGTGCAAATGCAGTGCATGATTAATTTGAAGATAGATGGAGGGAAATTAAAGAATTTGAGGGTACGGTAGATAAATGACCATTCAAGCCGATCAAAAGCCTTTTCTAAATCCAGTTTTAGGATCATATTGGCCTTTTCCCCTTTTATCTTTTTAAAATGGTTGATTATTTCCTGGACAATGATAGCATTATCACTTGTTCTCCTACATTTTATGAAACTTTCTTGGAATGGGCTAATGAGATCATTGAGAAAGGGTTTTAATCTGTTAGCAATAATTTTATAGATCGTATTGCAAAGTCCAATTGGATGGAAGTTTTTTAGGTTATTGGCATTGTGGGTTTTTGGTACAAGTCAAATGTAGGTATTGTTAATACCTATTGGAAAATTGTTGGTGTGGATTACTTGGAGACAAAAGTTGATAACATATGGGCCTACGATATTCCAATACTTTTGATAGAAAAAAGATGTATACCATCGGGCCCTGGTGCTTTAAAGGGTTTAAAGGAGAATATGGCATTTATTACCCAAACAACAATAAAGGTTTTTCTAAGGATGAGAGATCGATTTTTGTGAAGCTTGTGGGATCTTGGCGAATACTTAGCCAGTCAGTATTTTGGTGAGAGGTTGTGAATGCATTGAGGAAATATTGGTAGGTATAATGGAGAATTTCCAAGAGGTCATTAATCCAGTCCCCCTCCTCATTTTTGAAGTACGTGATTTTGTTTTTTCCTTTTTCTATTTGATTCTATGATGTGGAAGAATTTAGTATTTGCATCTCCGTCTTGAATCCAAGAAACTCTAGCTCTAAGTTTCCAGTAGTTATCTTCAATTTTGAGGAAATTGCTATATTCAATTTGTAAGGATTGTTCCAATTGTTGTAGGAAGTCACTAATAAGGTAATGTTTGGATTCTTGAATTCCTTTGAGCCTAGCCAGAATTCTTTTTTTTTCTTTCTAAATATGTCTCCAAAGACCTTGTTCTTCCAGGTTCTAACATTTCCTAGGAAGGAGTTAGACGTTTGGTGGTAGTTATAAACCTTTCCAACTATCTTTTACTAAGTTGCTGAAATCGGGATGCCTACACCAAATAGTTTCTAGTCTAAATGGTTTTTGGAGAGCAATGTTAGTTTTAGGGATTATCTGAAAGAGTAAAGGGTTGTGAACCGAGTGCGTTTTTGGTAAATGAGTCACTGTTGCATTAGGAAAGCAACTGATCCAATCACTGTTTGCAAATATTTTGTCTAATCTTTCCATAATAAGACCTTTATTTTTCCTTCTACGATTCGACTAAGTGAATTTTCACTCCTTAAACCCTATATCAATAATGTTACATTTATTAATGCAACCCCAAAGGTAATTAGCACAATTTTTATTTACACGGTTACCACCTAAATTTTCATTTGAAGCTAATACATCATTAAAGTCCCCGCCTACAAGCCAGGGGCCTTTATAGTTAGCATGCATATCGATTAAGTTGTTCCAGTAATATTAGTGCTTGCATAAATGGAGCTAAATAACCAAGATTTGTAAGTAGAAATTACCTCAATTGTAGCGCTAATTTCTTGGCTTCTACGAACAAAGCTATGAACATTGACAAGAGTGTGATCCCAGAGAATGACCATACCAACTGATTGGCCTTCAGCCGAAATTTGAATCATGTGAGAAAAACCATACGGGTTTAGGAGAGGCATATGGTTATCCGTTCTAGTTTCCTAGAGTGTGACCATGCAAGGGCATGGATGTCAATAATTTCCCTAAAATTTAATATGAAGTTCTCATTGTTTCCACCACGAATGTTCCATATGATAACAAAGATAGCCCTATTCATGTTGATGTTCCACTTGTGTAAATCCCAATTCTCCAACACTCTTGGTGCATGCACTGGGTTCCTTTGCTGAAAGGGAACCAGGATCATTGCATGTTGCCCTACTGTTGGGTCTGCTGGTGGTCTTATATCCATTGTGCACTTGTAGAGTGCCATCGAACAATTGAGAATTTTCCTATGTTCTTGCATCTCCGTGAAGAGAAACACTTTTACCTCGTCGAGATTTGAATATTCGATTATCGATTTTAGTATTAAGTTGATGGGTTTCACTGCCTCCTCCATCATGTCCTCCTGTTGTGGCAGATTTGTGTGTGCATGTGGCTGTGATGGACCCTGATAAGCCATTGGAGGTGCATGTTGAGCATTGGGAGTCGGATTTTGGTTTGCATGTGCACCCCAGGGCGTAAATACTGGGTTAATGTCTGTCACGATCTCCAAAGTGATGAATGGGAGTTCTATCACCAGGTTCAGGTTTTGGATCAGGACAAAATGAGGTGGTAAACTCCACTCTCCCATCATCATCTGAGTTACATTAGGAGTCAAGTTTAGTGTTATGGGTTGGAGGACATTGTTCACCCAAACATGGTTCATGTAGTTGTTCATCGCCATACGGATGCCCTCCGAAATTAGTTGAGTGAGATAGTGAGTGTTTTGCAACACAATCACTGTCTCTCTTCCGTTCAACATGTTGTTGAAGGAGATGGTGTGACCCATCAGTCCCAACTCCACCCAAGATAGAGGTTGATGATTCTCCGGCAGTGGTAGTTGAACAAAGATTGTGATAGCATTCATTGTTTGGGACTATGGGGTTGTTTGGTTTGCCATGGTTTGTGCACGATATTGTCTTACAATTTGGATAAGGCGAAAGCGTCTTCTGGTGGAGATGGGGATTCTTGGCATTGTTTATTGTAGAGGATGTTCTTATAGATATTAGTGGAATACTATTGGTTCCTTGAATATTCACTAAATCTTCCTCAATGATTATGGATTTAATTTGCATGTCGTTTGAGAGGTATAGTGTGGGAGATTTATTGAGGGAGGAAGAAGATTGGGTTTAGGGTACGTGTTCCATGGCATTGGCCATTTGGTTCATAGAAATCTGTCGGTGTGACAGGTGTATTATGACATTACTGGCGTGCAAGGAGTAATTATGAAGATTAGTTGAGTGATTTGGGTTAGTGTCATGATTATTTCCTTGGGGTTGAGTAATAAGATTAATGTCGTTTAATGCATTATAGTGCATGTAATTAGAGGAGTTACCATTAGTGAGGGACACATGTTCATTAGAGGTTTCATTCTTACGAGGCTCATTGGTTCCAAAATGATTTTTCTTTATTTTTTTGGGCGGCTGGTTGGTGGTATTGTCCAGAACGATGTCCTGCTCCATTAGAGCTGAAAAAGTGGTTTTTTGTTTGGATATTGTTTCTGTCCGCGAAGTATTCCCCAGAGATGAGTGTTTTTCCTATTCTATTTTCGATCAATAAGAGTTGTTTTGGACGAGTTTTATAGTTTAGTTTTTGAGAGCTAAGAAACTTAACTATAATGACGTAAAAAATGTTGACATCGATACCTGCTGCTTGTGATGTTTTTAAGTTCCCATTAGTTGATGACTTTTTCTTCCTTTGTGGAACGTAGCAGTTTCCCATTCCCCGTTTTCCTTAGATGGTTGATCTTGCATCAGGCCACCCTGTTCTTTGTCACCATTTTCCTTTGTTACTTGATTGGTTGTCTGTTGTCAAGTGTTGGTGCATTGCCCAGTTGAGTGGCCTAGATGGCCATAGTTTTTGCAGAGAAGCTTGTCGCCTTCATATAGGATTTGTTGCTTATGGGAACCTATCCACTCAAATGCTTTCACTGGTTTGTTTAGAGGTAGTTCTACATAGAGTTTGGCATATCGTCCTCATAGAGCAGAAGATGTACAAGCGTCGACTTTGAGTAGCCTTCCAATTGTGTTGCCCACTTTTTTAGGATTTCACCATCATAGAACTGTGTAGGGAGATGCGATCGACGTATCCAAATTGCTGTGGATGTTTGTTTGGCAGTCGAAGAGACAAAATTAGGTTCCCAATATTGCACTGATAGGAAGTGGCCAAAGATGAACAAAGGTCCATTTTGAAGTGCATTTTCCATATTTTCCTCTTTATTGAATCTTACTATGCAGTTGTCTTCACCAAGATTAATTAGTGGAAAGGCCTTTGTTGGTTTCCAAAGGTCTATCAGTTTATGTTTTAGGATTTGGTGGAGAAGTCTCTTTTCTTGGAGTTTAATTATTATTGAGAATCGCCATGGGTAATAAATACGTTATTTATCCTCCCCAGTTATAGGGACTTTATATTCCTTTACCTAGGCATCAGAAGTTCAGAACCCTTTCCATCTTCTTCTTTCATTGGTAACAACAACCATTAGTGCTAGGTGGGGGTGTTGATATTGAAATGCTTCTTTCTTGTTCACCGGTCAGAAGCATATCCTTGAATGAGGTAAGTTCAGGATTATATAGTGGATGTGGCGAGTTAATGTCCGGTGGTTTAGGAGGGATTTTCCCTTGGTCAGAGTGTTGGGCCATAGTTTTTCGGTACTGTTTGAGATTGTGAAAGGTTAGGTTTCAATTCTCTCCTCTCTTTGTTCTCTCCCCTCTTCTCCCATTTTTCTCTTTTATTTATAGAAAATATTTCCAAAATTTTCAGATATTTATTTTATGTTTTTAATTTTGTTTTAACAAAAAATTCCCACTTCTCATTTCCCTACTTTTTGTCAAAATATTCCCCACCTTCCTTTACTTTTATTTTTTTTATTTCCCATTTTCTTTATTTTTCATTTTTTTTTAAACTTTTCTACTTTCTTTTACTTTTTCTGAAATTATTTTTACTTTATTTTACTTTTTTTTAATTCTCACCTACCTTTGATTTACTTTTTTTGTTTCCACTTTGTTTTATTTTCATTTTTATTTCCCACATTCCTTTAATTTTTTTTAAAAAAATTCCCACTTTCTTTTACTTTTTTAAAAAAATTCTCACCTTCCTTTACTTTTATTTTTAAATTCCCTACTTCCCCTTTTATTTTTTTTAATACTCCACCCAAAATTTTAAAAAATATTTAATTTTTTTATTTTAATATAAAGATAAAAAATAAAAACAATATTAATATTATTAATTGACCTATGAAATTATTTTTAATTTTTACCCAATAAAAAAAGGTGTAACAAAGCTAAAAACTAGTTTAAACCTCTCAAAATATTTACATAATAGAACGTGACAAAATTTAAATTAGGTGCTCACAAAGATTAGTCAAAAAAGATTTTGGAAAGTTACAAGACATTACACAAGCAAAAATCAAAAACAAGAAAAGTCAAAAAAAATTTTGCTACGATTCATGTATGATACATGATGTATCTGATATCTCTAATTTAAAACAACGGTAGATACTTAAAACGAAGAAGAAAACCAAAAGGTTGTTATGACCCTAATTCCCTTTGTTGGGTGTCGTGATGACACCTAGTCCTAGGGACTAGGTCAACCTTCATTAAATCAAATACCCATAATATTTAACCAACATTTGACAATTTCAAAATAGAGAACTCTTTACAAATTTACAAATCTCAAAATCAGTAGTACAAATCATAAGCTCTATTGAGTTACTAGGAGGTCTACAAATACAACTATTTTGAAATAAGGACAAACAATATAAACACAACATCAGAAGGTGACCCCGAAGCTTGTGAACGCAGCTACATGTTTACCTTGAGTCTCCACAGCAAAATTCGTATAGCTAGCTAACGATCAACTGACTCCGAAATACCTGGATCTGCACAAAAATGTGCAGAAGCGTAGTATGAGTACACCACAGCGGTACCCAGTAAGTATCAAGATTAACCTCGGTGAAAAAGTGATGAGTAACAGTCAAGACACCTGCTGGACTAAATAACCTGAGCGAGTATAAGTGTAGAACTAACAGAATATGATATCTCTATAAAGCTACGCATAATGACAATGATAATATGGTACTTGCAATAAGAAATAGAAACAACAACTAGCAGCGGAGCACAATAAGTAATAACACAGTAGAGTAAGTTGAACGCAGTCTAAATCCGTTGAACACAATTAAAATGAGGGCAGGTAGAAACTAGATGAGAATAACCACTTTCACATCAGGTTTTATGCAATAATCTCAACGAGGTACCGAACATCAAAATATTCATAATTCACGGGTCCCAATTTGTGAAACCTAAACACCTGGCATCATGTTCCTTCATTACAACTAATAGTTGAATGGA
The DNA here is from genome assembly GCA_005239505.1 of Nicotiana paniculata. NCBI lineage: Eukaryota > Viridiplantae > Streptophyta > Magnoliopsida > Solanales > Solanaceae > Nicotiana > Nicotiana paniculata. The sequence goes on from ML308241.1 coordinate 71,921, forward strand.
CGACGCACGTGCCAATAGAACCCTTCTCACGTAGAGGCAAATAGACGAGGGTGTATAGAAATGATCAATAACATCATGATCCATTTTCTTGAATCGTTAGGGGTGATTAACTATGTGTATGCTTGTGCAAGTATTCTATAATAGTTCAGGACAACTAATAACAATAGAAACAATGAATGACACATAAGAAACGATCACCACGAAATGAACACGGCATAACTAACACAGGGTAGCACACCACTACACAAATAACAATGCCCTCAGGCCATCACAAGTCATCACAATCAATCTCCGACATAGCCCACCTTGTCTCTCCACATGCACAATAATAAAGCAAATGCCTGCCTTGTCTCGCCACACGTGCATAATAATGTTTCCACCTTGTCTCGCCACATGCGCAACCCACATATATAGCCTGCCTTGTCACGCCACATGTGTAAATATCAATAGTAACAATAGCACTGCAGAAACCTCATGCTACACAATAATATCCGCACGGCAAAAATCTCGTGCATCACAATAACAACTGCATAACAGAAACCTCAAGCACCACAATAACAACCGCACGGCAGAAACCTCGTGCACCACTAAAATAACCGCACGATAGAAACCTCGTGCATCAATGATCTCGGCTAAGCCACACCTATATATGAGGTTGTGAAACGGTCAGAATATAATAGTACCCAACAAGGCGTCGAGGTAGATTTTCCACAGGGAGATATGAATGGAACTTAGGAGTATATATTCGAGTGAATGAGTGTGATGACCCAAGGGGACATTTTATCAAATTAGACTCCGTTCCATGTTTAATAGCTATAAGAAGACTAAAATTAAATACTTCGATTTGCGTGCGCAGTCCGGGCGTGAAATCGGAAAGTTTTTATGTGAAAATATGAGAAATAGTGATTTTTATAATTTAAATTTGATAAAAGTTGAATTTGGTCAACATTTTGAGTAAATGGACCTGGATCTATGTTGTGATGATCCTGGGAGGTCCGCATTAAAATATGGGACTCGGGCGTATGCCCGAAATTGAATTTCGAGGTCCCAAACCTTAGAAATCAATTTTTGAAAGAAATTATTTTGCTGAAATGTTCATGAATTAAAGAAAAAGAAATAATGCTAAAAATCATTGGTATCGGGTCCGTATTTTGGTTCCGGAGCCCGTTACAGCTTTGTTATGATATTTAGAGGTTAACTGTGAAATTTGGTGAAAAACGGAGTTCGTTTGACGTGATTCGGACATCCAGTTGAAAAATTATGAACTTTAAGAGTTTTTTATGGAAATAATGAGTTTTGAGGTTTAATTCAATGAATTACATGTTATTTTCATGATCTTATCGCACGAGCAAGTCCGTATGATGTTTTTAGATCTGTGTGCATGATTTCTTTGGAGCCCCGAGGGCTCGGGTGGGTTTCGGGTAGGCCACGAGATATTTTTGCACTTGAAGTAATTGTTGGTTTTACGTTTTCTGGTGTCCAGGTAATTACTCTGTGCGATCGCATAGGAAAGTCCGCGATAGCACAGAGTAAATTTAGAAGGCCCGTTTGGAACCTTGTGCGAGGCCTTATCCGCGATCGCACAGTTCAAGCTCAGGGGGCCCCAAAATTTGTACTATGCGATTGCACAGACCCTCCCGCGATCGCACTGCCCCTGCCCCCTACCCTGTGCGATTGCACAGTCCCTCCTGCGATCGCACAGCTCAATTATCCCTTACCATGTGCGATCACACCTCTTTATCCGTGATCGCACAGTTCTCCTGTCCAGTTATTATAAATATCATATCAAAATCGGGCAGAACACTTTCTTCCCCAATTTTTCGAAGTTCCAGCCCTAAAAACAAGTTTTCTTCAGAATTCTTCATCTCCAATTCATAGGTAATCAATTCCAAACCTTGTTCTTTCAATTCCTTACTATTTTGTATCACTTTTAAGGCAAAAATAAAGAATTTTCATGGTAAAAATGTAGGTTTTGGGTAGAATTAAGGAGTTTTGTAAAAATCGAATTTATTTTATCAAATTAAGCCCGAATTTCAAAACTAATAACATATTTGGGTTCATGGGTGAATGGGTAAATGTAATTTGGCCCGAACTCCGAGTTTAGACCAAGCGGGCCAGGGGTCGGGTTTTGACTTTTGTTGAGAAAACTTAGGAAAAATTATATTTTTCAATAAAGTTAGTTCCTTTAGCATTAGTTAATGATATTAAATTAATTGTGATTAGATTCGAGCAATTTAGAGGTGAATTCAAAAGGAAAAGCGATAATTGAGCAGTGAGTGGCCTGCGAAATTGAGGTAAGTGTTTGGTCTAACTTTGGCTTGAGAGAATAGGACTCCCCACTTGTTTGCTATGTGAAATGCATGGGCGTGATGTATAGGTGTGGTGAAGAGTATCTATGCACTACCAAAATTAATTGTTAAACAGGATTCCCCTTCCCGTTCCCAACTTAAATGATTATTGTCCTAATTATTATATGTTTATTATTGCTTCTATGACTATTTGGAAAGAGTTTTGGTTGTTTGAGCTGGTTTCCTTGTGATATGTATAATGGTTGAGAGGCTTGGTATTATTCTTATGAATTACATATATATATATATATATATATATATATATATATATATATATATATATATATATATATATATATATATATNAGTTGTGAGAAATGCAGTCTAACTGTTTCGTAATTGTTATTGTAAGTGTGTTAAAAAAGTTGGATGTTCTCTTGAGTTTATCTTAGTATATAAAGACTGAGCTGGATTGATAGAGTTACGGTGTTTACTTATATTCTGGTTGGTTTTATGGTGAAGTGATATTGGTTAAAGCTTACGAGCTATATGAATTTTCTGTTTGAAATTGTGGAAATAACAGTATTGTGAAAGGCTTGGCATGAATTGTGAAAATTTTTATGAATAAATTGATATGATATGTTTGGTGGAGCGAGTTGCACGCCGCAACAAGGAGTGATAAGGGTGGACAGGTGGGATCGGGTTGCATGCCGCAACAGGAGCAATAAGGGTGATATATTTAGGGAGGAGCAATAAGGGAGGACAGGTGGGAGAGGGTTGCACGCCGCAACAAGGAGCGATAAGGGAGGACATTTATATTTTTACTGATTTTCAGAGAAAATAAAGATTTGAAAAGCTAAATGTTTATTTTTACTGTTTTGTTTTCTTGAAAAATAAA
>MDKI01259663.1:0-25046 GCA_005239505.1 Nicotiana paniculata
ATTTTCCAACGTATTTGCATCCGTTTAGCCCCGTTTCCATATCCAATTCACCTACACATGAAATAAACTCCATTAAGAACATAAAAAGTGTAGTTTTATCATTAATGCATATAAAATGTAAGGTGTATCACATGTTAACCTATGCAATTTAGTCTCGCATCACTGAGCTATTGCGCTATGCGAACGCGTGAGGGAGGAATGCGATCGTGTAGGGTGACTGTGGGAAGTGTTTTGCGATCATGTGGTGGTTTACGCGAATGCACTAAAGAAAGGATCACCTGGGCAGAAAGTATAAAAAGCCATCTTCGCGATTTTTAGCCTATTTCTCACCATTTTTGGATGGATTTGATGCTTTTTGAGATTGCTTCAAGAGGGCATCGAAGGGAATTACTTGGAGGTAAGATTTTGAATTCAATACTTTATTCTATATTGATTTCTAGCTAATTAGACCTAAAATTTGTGGGATTTGAACCCTAAAATTGGAGAATAAGGCTTATGATTTGGAGACCTTTGAGTGGGGATTTGAAGGGTCATTTAAGGTCCGATTTTGATGTTCTTGGTATGTATGGACTCGCGAGAGGATAAGGATTCTTGTGATGTGATTTTTATTGAATTTCAAGATGTGGGACCGGGGATCGAGTTTGACCAATTTCGGTATTTGTGCTTAATTTTGATAATTTTTGAATGGTTTCGTTCCTTGGCATATAATAATGCTATAAATCTGATTTTTGGATAGATTTGGAACAATTAGAGGCCGAGTCTTGAGGCAAAGGAATTTTGGGATAGGATTTTTCCGGTTTTGAGGTAAGTAACGTTTCCAAACTTGGTTCTGAGGGTTCGAAACCCCGAACTATATGATATATGACTATAATTAAGGTGATGCACATGCGAAGTGACGGACGTGCGGGCGTGCATCGAATGATTTGTGTCCTGGCCCATCCCATGGCACCGTCTAGTAGCTATTTCGGATTGATATCCGCACTTTTATTGATGTGGTTAATGTGAACATGCTAGAAACCATACTAAGTCAAATGCTAGGGCTTCACGCCGAAAATGTTGAGACCCGAGTGGTCGTATATTGCTGTCTCCTTATGTGTTTATTTGATTTTGTATACTCAGTCCTGTCATAGCATATCATTTCATGCCTCAGTCTTGGTAATTGTTGATTATATATATGTTTATCATTGTTTCGGGCTAGTTCATGCATTTGTGAGCCCATGTGAGCAAGAATGGAGAGTAATGACTGAGCGAGGGCGAGAGCCTGTTATTGAGACAGTTATGAGATCAGACAGCACACCACAGCGATATTTGATCATGCCTTCGTTGGCTTGATATAGCGCTTGGGCTAATATGAGCCCCTCTGGAGTCTTTACACCCCTAGTGAGCGCATTGATATTTGAGGGATGGATCGTCCTTGGACATGGATCTTGTCCGAAGTTGATGATATTGAGGGATGGATCTTCCCTGGACATGGACCTTGTCCAAGTGTTGTATTTCGGAGATGGATCTTCTCCGTGGGGCTGAATTGGCCTTCCTCAGTACTGAGTGACTGCGGTCACTGATGTTTATGTACTTTCCAGGATGGATTTTCCCCTGGGCCCGAGAGCCATGTACAGTACTGAGTGGACTTTGATGTGAGAGTTGTGAGCACCAGGTGCATTTTCAAACTGTTGATTTATTGACATGTAGAGTAGTGAGATATACCTGGGTTACTTATCATATCGGTCATATTCTGTTTTCATTATTTGTTAAAATTGTGAGCATGTCTAAAGTTTGTGTACTGTTTTCATTACAATTACTGAGGTTTAGTCCGTCACTACCTCTCAGCCCGTAGTTTGGGTTTGTTACTTCTGAGTTGGTGTACTCACGTTACCCCATGCACCTTGTGTGCAGATCCAGGTTCATCGAGGCCCGGTAGCAGTGGTTGATTAGCTGGCAGAGTTCCCTGGAGTCCTCGAGGTAGCAGCTGGCGATCGCAGCCTCGATTTCTCCTTCTTTATCCTCTTGTCGCATTTATATTATTTCAGACTATGTTGTCTATTTTCTATTTCGGCACTCTTACCTTGTAGTAGCTCATGATTCGGTGACACTAGATCTGGGTTTGGTTTTTAAATGATGTTTTGATGATGTTAAAATTTTTAATGAATTATCGTTGATACTTTTGTTACTGGATTTACAATTCTTCTGAGAAACAAATCTTACTTCAACAAAAATGTGTGGCTTTCCTGATTTCACGATAGGCGCCATCACGACGGGTTTTTTGGGGTCGTGACAAGTTGGTATCAGAGCTCTAGGTTATGTAGGTCTTACCATTCATGAGCAGGTTCAGTAGAGTCTTGCGAATCAGTACGGAGACGTCTGTACTTATCTTCGAGAGGCTACAGAACCCTTAGGAAAAATCTCACATTCTTGAAATCTGTCGTGTGAATCTGTTGATTTCTGGAACTAAACTCATGTTGTTGTAATTCTCCCACAGATGGTGAGGACTCGCGCTACCGATCAGGGTGAACAGACACCAGTTAGACCAGCGAGAGTTCGAGGCCGCGATCGAGTCCGTGGTAGAGGTAGGGGTGCAACCCGTGCAGGAGATTGGGCAGTATCTGTGGACCCTCATATCGTTCAGGACCAGGTCCACGCCGCAGATGTTCCAGCGGGACCGGCTAGGGGTCTTCATGAGACTCTGGCTCAGATTCTGATTGAGGGTTTTGTATCCTCTCGAAGATAAGTACAGACGTCTCCGTACCGATCCGCAAGACTCTACCAAACTCGCTTATTACTCGTAGCACCTATGAACCTAGAGCTCTGATACCAACTTGTCACGACCCAAATTTCTCTCAGTTGGGTATCGTGATGACACCTAGTCTTAGGAACTAGGTAAGCCTAACATTTCCACCGAACGACAACAATAATAAATGAATCATGACAGTCTCAATATGGACATCTTGACAGAGTTTACAATTTCCCAAAATCCGGTAAATACAAGTCATAAGCTCTACGAAATCTTTCTGTCAAATCTAAATACAACTGTCTAGGAATAAGTAAGTATAGTTGAATAGAAATAAAACAGGAAGGTGACTCCGAAGCCTGCGAACACAACAACAGGTTACCTTGAGTCTCCTCAACAATGATCTGTGCAGCTACTAACAACAATAACCTGGACCTGCACACAAAAATGTGCAGAAGTGTAGTATGAGCACACCACAGGGGTGCCCAGTAAGTATCAAGACTAACCTCGGTGAAGTAGTGACGAGGACTAGTCAAGACACCACCGGTCTAATAAGTGAAAAGTCATAAATGTATAAATGACCGAAACATAATATTTATTTAAATATTTTCAATATACTTAACGATACGATCGAATAATACGGAAGAAAAATTCAATAATTACGATCAACGGACAACATAATAGAAATATGCAAAGAGAATGGAAAGAATGCAATCCAAATGGCGGGAATCACAACCCAATAAAAGCACTAGCAACTCAGCACTGCATCAATTTATTCACGTCAGGTCTTAGCCAATAAACTCAATAAAACTAGTCAAACCTTCGAGTGAAAACCTTTAAATCGTGAGTTTATTTTGAAAGCTTTAAATATATAATCATTTCGGAATAGAAAAATTTCTTCTTTGAAACATACTTTCTCTGAATGTATATTTATATATTTTTATAAAGAGAAATCTTTAAAACATAGTCTCTTCAAAATACGTGGTGCTCAAATGTACTTCAACAAAAATGTGTATCTTTCCTGATTCCACAATAGGCGCCATCACGACGGGTGTTTTGGGGTCGTGACAAGTTGGTATCAGAGCTCTAGGTTATGAAGGTCTCACCAGTCATGAGCAGGTTTAGGAGAGTCTTGCGGATCGGTACGAAAACGTCTGTACTTATCTTCGAGAGGCTACAAAACCCTTAGGAAAAATCTCACATTCTTGAAATCTTTCGTGTGAATCTGTTGATTCCTGGAACTAAACTCCTATTGTTTTCATTCTCTCATAGATGGTGAGGGCTCGCGCTACCGATCAGGGTGATCAAACACCAGTTAGACCAGCAAGAGGTCGAGACCGCGGTCGAGTATGTGGTAGAGGTAGGGGTGCAACCCGTGCAGCAGCCAGGGCAGTACCTGTGGACCCTCCTATTTTTCAGGACTAGGTCCATGCTGCGGATGTTCCACCGGGACCGGCTCAGGCACGGGCAGTGCCTATTGTGATTGCGGGTCCTCAGGAGACTCTGGCTCAGATTCTGACTGTTTGCACCAGCCTTGCACAGGCAGTCGCTGTTTCTACTACTGCCGCTACTTCTCAGGCCGGGGGAGGAACTCAGACGCTAGTTGCCCGGACACCTGAGCAGGTTACCCAGGGGCTCCAGACACCGGGGGCAGCTCCAGCCCAGCCGGTTTCCCTAGCCTAGGATTTTGTAGTTCCAACTATGGCAGATAATGAGCAGCGCATGTTGGAGAGATTTAGTAGACTTTAGCCTCCGACTTTCAGTGGTACTAAGGGAGAGGATGCTCAGGGCTTCTTAGACAAGTGTTAGAGGATTCTTTGCACAACGGGGATATTGGAGGCCAGTGGGGTCCCATTTACTACCTTCCAGTTCTCAGGAGCTGCACTCGCTTGGTGGGAGGCTTATGACAGGAGTAGACCTGTTGATGCAGCACCCCTTACCTGGCGTCATTTCTCCATTCTTTTCCTGGAGAAGCATGTACCGTAGTCCCGCAAGGAAGAGCTGTCCAGGGAGTTCGAGTAGTTGTGTCAAGGGGACATGACCGTGATGCAGTATGAGATGAGGTTCTCTGAGTTGGACCGTCATGCTATTTGGCTATTTCCCACGGATAGGGAGAGGATCAGGAGGTTCGTTGATGGCCTCACATATCAGATTCTTCTGAATAGGGAGAGGGTATCTGGCGCTTATTTTGAGGAGGTAGTTGACATTGCTAGAGAGATTGACTCAGTTCGCCGCCAGGAGAGAGTCGAGAGGGAGGCCAACAGTCCTCGAGGATCTGGTAGTTTAGGTGGTGTTCTTTCAGGAGGGCAGTCCCAGCACGACAGAGGCGGTCCATTCATACCAGCTCAGCCAGGTCGCTCAGTTTATCGTGGTGGATCAGCTGGTTGTGGTCCTCATAGTTCTCATTAGGGGCATCCATCATTCAGTGCCTTCCCAGCCCAGATTTCATCTGGAGCACCATCGGTTCAGGGTTCCTCTGTGCATGGTTCTTCTGGTGGTTATTCAAGTGCTAGGGATTCCCTTTCAGTCCCCACCGTTATTTGCTGAGAGGGGTTGTTTTGAGTGTGGTGATCCCGGTCCTATCAAGAGGTTTTGTCCCTGTATTTCAGGTGGTTCATCTCAGCAGCGAAGTCAGTCTTCAGTTTCAGCTCCAGTTACTTCACCACCCGCCCAGGCAACTAGGGGTGAGGGTCAGTCAGCTAGAGGCCTTCCTAGAGGGGGAGGTCAATCAGGATGTACCATTACCTCCGGATGTACCACCTCCGTTTCTCCCTCTAGCTAGGAGGTGGGTTCTCTGACGTGGATATGTACGATATTATGATGCTTGGCATAATCTCCCCCTTTGCAGGGATGTGTTGGATATGCTGGAGGGCGCACAGATAAATGTGTACCTAAACTTACTTGGTATAGCTTCACATGTGCTGCGCATACTCACGTTTTTTGTTGTTATTTGATAGTTCATCTGGACGCTATACATCGACGACTTGATAGGTGGCCTACCCAATTATTGCTCGGACGACCAACTGATTTGGAGCACCTTCGTTCCGCTAATGTACCTCGATATTGTGTAGTATCATGCCATGGAGTGGGTACTTCGACAGTTTGGACGTCCGCAGTATATACCGAGGGGGCCTACATGGGAGGCTACACATTATCAGTAGGATGATCGTTTGAGGGTGGACGACGCATAAATGTAGCATGGCTAGAGGCGCAAGTCCATACTTGGGACCAGGGAGCTGACCTGATTCCCCCCCCCCCTCACAGATCCAGACGGAGACTATTTAGCTCTATATTCCCTGGTACCACCGCGTTACCCGACTTTCTGTCAGGAATCCCATTCATCAAGCTGGCGGTCGGTACGTTCCATACGTCTGGCGGCACGAGGCCCTGGTATGTTTCCTGTTATTATTAATTATATAATTGTAACTTAGTGTAATATATGTAGTTTTACATTTTATACGTTGTGCATGCTGTTGGACTACATATAGTCTACCAGATGGGACTGCAGATGCAGCAGCATGCTGGCGAGGGAACGACCTCTTTGCACGATTATCAAGCTGGCGGCGGGTTGGACAGTCATGTATTTACCACCAAGCTACAGCCGATTGGGAAGTTACACATTTTTCACTAAGCTACGGCAGTTGGGCAGTCATGCATTTACCACCGCGCTACGGCCAGTCCGGCAGTTACCACTGATTAGTTGGGCAGTTATGCATTTACCACCGTACTACGGTCGGCCGGGCAGTTACCAGTGATCAGTTGGGAAGTCATGCATCATACGCTATGGATAATAGTCTCAAAAAGAAGAATTATATATATTAGGAGTGGGCATCGGTCAGTTCGGTTCACTTATGAATATTATCGGTTTAGCATATCAGTTATCGGTTTACAAATTTGATAAAACGATAACAAAACTGATAAGATATCGATTATCGGGTATCGGTTAATCGGTTATCGATCATTATCGGTTCGGTTATCGATTTACCCGATAAGATAACTCAATCTAGATTTAAGCAAAAAAGAGAAGACAATTCACTGGAGTTAAGCAAAAAAGAGAAGAATTCACATATAGTATACTACCCATTTGTGCGTTCTGTCCAGTTGCCACAACTGGAATAGTACTAAATCTTCAACAACAGTTGTCCAAATGCATTAATAATCATACAAAGTAGTTGCAATTTCACCTTAACATTAACAAGTCCAAACTTATAGTACTAACATTTCAAATTCAAGTTAACAAGACAACAACTACTCAATCCTTATAGACTTCACCAAAAAATTAGTTGATAAATACTTATCAAACTATAGCAAGTCCCACAAAATGTTCCAAGGAATTAACTGCCTCCTCTGATATGATAACAACAATAGTTGATTTAGAATTTTTTTTCACACAATACCTAGACTTCCACAAGCGTTGAAGCCCTCTAACAATCCAAGATAAACTGGATGTCATAAGTCAAATGCCTAACCTGAAGAAAGAAACCACAGAGCAATCCCTATATGAAGATGAATTTTGTTATAGAAATTAAAAGCCTAATGTATAAGACTAAAGACTTACGCTAGGAGCAACTAGTAAGGTCTATGAAGAATGAAGATGAAGCAACTGAAGAGTGCGACTGAGAAAGAATAGGAGAGAACGAACTGAATCCCTAGCATATGTATATACCTAAGGGTAAAGTCGTAATTTTATTAATTATTATTGGGTTATCGGTTAACCCATTAACAAAACTGCAAGCCGACACCCGAACTGATAACCCAATAGTGAAAAAATTCTAAATCGTTACTGAACTATTAACCCAATAACCCGATACCGACAACCCAATAAATAATTAAAGGTTTGGGTTATCGGTTTTACTTGATATATGCCCAGCCCTAATATATATAAGTATAATGAGTACGCATATATGGTGGCACTTTAGAGATTTAGGTTGATTCTTATATGCATTTAATCAATGTTGAATTATGGTTATGTTTCAGTTCTGCCTTACATACTCGATACATTATTCGTACTGACGTCCTTTTGTTAGAGACGCTGCATTTATGCTTGCAGGTATAGATAATCAATTTGACGAGCCCTCATAGTAGACGAGATTGGCTTCATCGAAGGATCAATAATACTCTAACTCATTCGGAGTGCAGCCGATTCTATGGGTCATCGTGTCAGAATTTTGCTACAGACTTTTGGGTAGGCTGGTACCATGTCCCATTTGTTACCAGTTAATCTTAAAGGCTTGGTAGACGGAGGTTCATTTTGTATAGTATGTCAGAAGCCTTGACGGCCCATATGTATTCATGTTATAAGGAAAATGGTTAAGTGATATAGTGTTTCCCACTTACAGTTGTACATTACGAGTTGTGATCATATTGCCCCATGATAGTTACAAAATAAAAGGGGTTACAGAGTGGTTCGCTCGGGATAGTGTGGCACCGGGTGCCAACCATGCCTCTCCAGGTTTGGGGCGTGACAAAGTGGTATCAGAGCAGGTCGTGTCCTAGGAAGTCTACAAAGCCGTGCCTAGTAGAGTCTCACTTATGGGTGTGTTGCGCGCCACATTTATAATTGAGAGGCTATAGGGAATTTAGGAAATATTACCCTTATTTTTTTTCCAAATCGTTACATAGAGCTAAGTCGTATAAAGTCAGTATAAAGTTTCCACTGACTTTTTTATGCACTAGAGGTGCTATCACAATAGAGCTTTAAGACGTAGATGTAATTTCTACTTATGTGGAAGGGAAGTTATGAAAGAAACAGAAGATACGATGCGAGATTGAAAAGTAAGTAAGGTGGATAAGGTAGAGGTGAAGAAGATACGAGATACTCAAGTACAAAAGATTGTGAATAGTCGAGACTTCAGATAGATGTTGGGTTTTAGTTTAGTTTACAGAGCAGACCCTAGAGAAATTTTTTATAAATCTCTAAGACTTAACATTCGAGGACAAATGTTCTAAAAGGAGGAAGGATGTTACATCCTGTACCTTAGTATTAGGATGTGCCGTAGTAAATCCACATGAGTTCGAACAAATTATGTCTATTAGGAGATCATAGAGGGTTTAAGACATTATTATTATTATGATACCCTGTAAGTTTACAACCTTGATACCGTTAGATATTATGTTAGTGTGGTATTTTTTTTTAAGTTGATTATTATAGTAAAAGTTTTATAAGTATAATTTTTGATAGTTACCATTACTAATATTTTCGAATATGGTAAATTATACACATAATATGAGAAAGTTTATAAATGAGATTTTCTTTATTGTAAAAATAGAAGTTATTTTCTCACAAAAGAAGATTATTTTATTTTACCATTTTAAGAATTAAGCGTACAAAAATTTGTACTCTTTATATGAGATTAGGAAAATTATAAATTGAGAAAATATATGTATTTTTACATGGATATTTTAACAAAATAATAGTGTATGTATTTATTTTATATGGTACCACATGACCATGATAGTAGGGTACATAAAGTGTGTTAAAAATGAATAGTATTTTAAGTAAATTAAGATAATTCTTAATTATATGAATAATCGGGTAATTACTGATTAATGGAGGATTAACAAATTAATTAAGTGGATAATTGTTGAATGAGAAATATCCTCTAACGTGGCAGCCATATAAGAGTTATTAAGTGACTCTTAAGTAACTTTGCAAGGTGGCAACAATGAAGGCTAAAAGCACTTGGGTGAATGACAATTGTGTAGCTAATGACATGTAAGAGTTCCACTTCTGTGCATTTTTTTCTAGTGCTGTTAAATGCTATTTCTTTTCTTTTCAGGCATAGAACACGATAGGCATCTGTAAAAGGACATATTTTAATCATCTGGTTGTGATGTTGTTAGTCACTTTCCCTTTTTGCTGTATCTTCATGAAACAATATTACTTGCAAGAACTGTTATTTTGGTTGTAGTGCTCGGTGTCTTTGACTTCAACATAAATGGTTATGGATGTTGTTTCTCTTCTTGAGCAAGAGTATCTGTAGAAGAAAGCATAGGAAGTGAATCTAGCTACCATAATCACGAGAGTGTGGTAGGAGTATCAATGACCGAGGTAATATTGGAGAAAGATATTTAGGATGAGCTTTGTTTAGGAGGGATTGTCGAGAGAATCGGCAAAGGTATGTTAAGGCTAATCCTTTTTTCTTTTGGCATGATCCAAGTAATGATACATACACGTAATGATATTTCATAAGTTATTTTACTCTTAGCAGTTAAGGATATTTATGTTATTCATTCTTATAAAGTGATATCCAAGCATGCCTAAGTATGTTCCTAAGTCCCTATTGAGGTATATGATAAAGATGTAATGTTTTTAATATAGTGATACATGTACATGCATCTTCATGCATTTACTACCGGGTTATGGCCGGTCGGGCAGTTACCACTGATTGGGCAGTTATGTATCATTATTTACCATCGGTTGGGCAGCCATGCATATTCATTTACCATCGAGATACGGCCGGTCGGGCAGTCATGTATTTACCAACGGGTTACGACCAGTTGGGCAGTTACACATTTACTACCGAGCTACGGCCGGTCGGGCAGTCATGCATTTACCACCGTGCTATGGCCGGTCCGGCAGTTACCATTGATTAGTTGGACAATTTGCATTTACCATAGTGCTATGGTTGGTTGGGCAGTTACCACTAATCAGTTGGGCAGTTATGCATCATACGATATGGATAATAGTCTCAAAGAGAAGCATTATATATATATAAGTATAATGAGTATGCATATACGGTGTCACTTCAGAGATTTAAGTTGATTCTTATATGTCTTTAATTAATGTTGAATTATGGTTATGTTTCAGTTCTACCTTACATACTCAGTACATTATTCGTACTGACGTCACTTTGTTGAGGACGTTGCATTCATGCCTGCAGGTATAGTTAATCAATTTGACGAGCCCTCATAGTAGACGAGATTGGCTTCATCGAAGGATCAATAAGACTCCACCTCATTCGGAGTGCAGCCGATTCTATGAGTTATCGTGTCAGAATTTTGTTACAGACTTATGGGCAGACCGCTACCCTGTCCCATTTGATGTTAGTTAATCTTAGAGGCGTTGTAGACGGAGGTTCAGTTTGTACAGTATGTCAGAGGCCTTGACTGTCCATATGTCTTCATGTTATTAGAAAAATGGTTCAGTGATACAGTGTTGCCTGCTTACAGTTGTACATTACGAGTTGTGGCCATGTTGGCCAATGGTAGTTACCAAAAAAATGGGTTTACAGAGTGGTTCGCTCGGTCCAGTGTGGTATCGGGTGCCAGCCACACCTCCCCAGTTTTGGGGCGTGACATTTTGAAATTTCTAAAATTTTACAAACGATGCCGAAACATATCATCCCTCGTCCGAATGACTTCAAATTTTCACTGCCGACCAAAATCACCAAAATTTCCACTTCCGCCAATTCAAGCCTAAATCTACTACGGACCTCCAATTCACATTCCAGACGCACTCCTTAGTCCAAAATTACCTAACGGAGTTAATGAAACCATCAAAATTCAAATCTGAGGTCGTTACATACAAGTAGACATCTGGTTGACTTTTTCAACTTAAGCTCCCAAATAAGAGGCTAACTGTCTCAATTCGTTTCAAAAGCCAACACGAAACTTCCCGGCAATCCAAAATAGCAGAATAATATACCGGGAAAGCAGTTAATAGGGGATCGTGGCTCTAACTATCCAAATGATCGACCGGATCGTGACATCCTCCCCCTCTTGAAATAATTGTTCGTCCTCGAACGAGTAGAAAGACATACCTGAAGCTGTGAAATGATGAGGACAACGGCTGCGCATATCCCGCTCGGTCTCCCAAGTTGCCTCCTCGACCGACTGACCCCTCCACTAGACCTTTACTGAAGCAATGTTCTTTGATCTTAATTTTCTGACCTGCCTTTCCAAGATAGCCACTGGCTCCTAAACTGTCATACCCCAACCGGGGAGGCGTGGCTGGCACCCGGTGCCGTACTAGCCTGAGCGAACCACTCTGTAACTCATTTTTTTCTTCTAAGTATTATGGGCCAACATGGCCACAACTTGTAATGTACAACTATAAGTGGGCAAGCATTGTATTAATGAAACATCGTTGTTAAAACATGAATATATGTGTGTCGTCAAGGCATCTGACATACTGTACAAAATGAACCTCTATCTACAAGCCTCTAAGATTATGCGAAATGGGACAGGGTACGACCGACCCATAAGTCTAGCAAAACTCTGACACGATGACTCATAGATTCAGCTGCACTCCTAATGAGGTGGAGTCTTAACGATCCTTCACAGAATGCCAATCTCGTCTACTATGAGGTCTCGTCAAACTGATTATCTATACCTGCATGCATGAATGCAGCATTCCCAACAAAAGGACGTCAGTACGAATAATGTACTGAGTATGTAAGGCAAAATTGAAACATAACAATAAGTCAACATTAATTATAGACATATAAGAATCAACCTGAATATCTGAAGTGCCAGTGTATATGCATACTCATAAAATTTTGTATATATAATGCTTCTCTTTGAGACTCTTATCCATATCGTATGATGCATGACTACCTAACTATAGCGCGGTGGTAAATGCATGACTACCCGACCGACCGTAGCGCGGTGGTAAATGCATGACTACCCGACCGACCGTAGCTTGGTGGTGAATATATAACTGCCCAAATAGCCGTAGCTCGGTGGTAAATGCATGACTGCCCGACCACCCGTAGCTCGGCGGTAAATGTATAATTTCCCAACCGGCCGTAGTTTGATGGTAAATGTATGACTTCCCAACCGGCCGTAGCTCGGTGGTAAATGAATATGCATGTCTGCCCAACCGACGGTAAATAATGATACATAACTGCTCAACCGGTGGTAACTGCTCGACCAACCGTAGCACGATGGTAAATGCATGAAGATGCATGTATCACTATATTAAAAACATTAACATCTCTATCATATACCTCAATAGGGACTTAGGAACATACTTAGACTGAATATCACTTTATAGGAATGAATAACGTAGATATCCTTAACTAATAAGAGTAGAATCAGTTATGGAATAACATTATGTTTACGTATCGTTACTTAGATCATGAAAAAAGAAGAAAATATTACTCTTAAAATACCTAAGTCGATTCTCTTGAAAATTTCTCTAAAACACGTCTTTGCGAAAAACATGTAACGGCGGATCGAGGTGGGACAAAATCAGTATGATATCCTTGAGAAAGATTGTAACGTGTTCTCTTAAAATTGTATTTTACGCTTTTTGAAGTCTTTCTCCATTTGAAACTCAAAGCATTTTCATGTAGAAATCAAGCTAATGTTGAAAGCAAATTCCTCATTTTTACTATAAGTCTATAATAGCTAAGTATCGTAGCCATAGTTAGCCAAAGCTCGTAGCTAATCATAAATTTTGTCAACTGTTTCAAGACATGTTACAGTTGGCTTCAATAGCTTAATTTATTTTGCCAAAATGAAATTATGCAACCACAAATTTATAGCCACGATGAACTTTGGTAACTAATATGAAACTTCTGCCATGTATTTAAAGTTGTGATAGCAATAATAGTATCTATAGGTGTGGGCCCCACTTTGATTGATGACTTGGCCACATAACTCCCCTAATATGCCACCTCATTAACTGAACTTAGGAGTCATATTTTCCTAAGGCATTTGCTGCGAAATTTCTAACATCCCACGTGATGGTACCCTCTTTTAAGTATCCACAAATCCACTAAAATATTTATCCATAAATTTTTAGTTAATGTGATAATTTTTCACTCAAATGAATAATTATTCAATTATCCACATAATTATGAATTATCTCAAATTACTTATAATACTACTCACTTTTAACACACTTTATATATTTTGCTATCATGGTCATGTAATACCTTGTATGACACTAGTTCATAAATATGGGGTATTGTAGCTTGGACCGTATTCTATCTCGAAATGTCAAACTTTGAAAAACCTCATTTTTTTCAACTCGTTTACCCTCTCACCTTCACGAATTTACTTATCACTTGCTTAAAATAACATAATACTTATAATCTCCAAATAATCTTTTCCTTGAACTGATGTCAATTTATCTTACGACAAATTCATCGTACAATACTACAGGGTGTAACATCATCGTAATATAATATTTCGGAGCGTAACATCATTGTAATATAATACTGCGGAGCGTAAAATCATTGTAATACTGCGGGGCGTAACATCAACATAAGATAGATCCTTGTCCAACTGGACTGAGCTGAAATCCAATACATGACGGATCACCGTGATACTTCCGGAGCATAGAAACGTGGAATACCGGATGAACTCCTGCTAGGCTGGGAGGTAGAGAAAGCTCTTAAGCAACCTCCCCAACACGCCGCAATATCTCAAAAGGACCAATGTACCTCGGGCTCAGCTTTCCCTTTTTCCCGAACCTCATGACGCCCTTCATAGGTGATACCCAGAGCAAGACTCGCTCTCCAACCATGAATGCTAAATCGCGAACACTCCGATCCACATAACTCTTCTGTTTGGACTGGGCTATGCGAAGTCTATCCTGAATCATCTTCACCTTATCCAGGGCATCCTGGACCAAGTATGTACCCAACAATCGGGCCTCGCCAAGCTCAAAACAATCCACTAGGGACCGACACCGCCTACCATATAAAGCCTCATACGGTGCCATCTGAATACTGGACTAATAACTGTTGTTGTAAGAAAACTCTGCAAGTGGCAAGAACTGGTTCCATGACCCTCCAAACCCCATCACACAAGCACGGAGCATATCCTCTAGAATCTGAATCGTGCGCTCGGACTGGCCTTCTAACTGAGGGTGAAAGGTTATGCTCAGCTCCACCCTAGTACCCAATCCTGCTGTACAGCTTCCCAGAACCGTGATGTGAAATTTTTTACCTTTGTCTCAAATGATGGAAAATGGAACTCTATGAAGGCGGACAATCTCTCTGACAATCTCTCTGAAGAGTAAATAGGCATCACTGGGATGAAATGAGCTGACTTGGTCAGCCGATCCACGATCACCCAAATAGCATCAAACTTCCTCAAAGTCCGTGGGAGTCCAACTACAAAATCCGTGGTGATTCGCTCCCACTTCCACTCTGGGATCTCTAACCTCTGAAGCAAGCCACTCGGTCTCTGATGCTCATACTTAACATGCTGACAGTTGAGACACCTTGCCACAAACCTAACTATATCCTTCTTCATCCTCCACCATCAATACTGTTGTCTCAAATCCTGGTACATCTTCATGGCACCCGGATGGATGGAATACCGGGAGCTGTGGGCCTCCTCAAGAATTAACTCCCGAAGCCCATCCATATTGGGCACACATATCCGACCCTGCATCCTCATCACGCCATCATCACCAATAGTCACATATCTAGCATCACCTCGCCAAACCCTGTCCCGAAGAACTAGAAGGTGGGAATCATCATACTGGTGCTCCCTGAAGCAGTCATAAAGAGAAGACCGAGCGACCACACAAGCCAATACTTGGGTCGGCTCCGACATGTCCAGTCTCATAAACTGGCTAGCTAAAGCTTGAACGTCCAATGCCAAGGGCCTCTCTGCTGCTGGAAGATATGCCAAACTCCCCAAACTCTCCGCCCGGCAACTCAAGGCGTCCGCCACTACATTGGCCTTCCTCGGGTGGTACAATATAGTGATGTCATAATCTTTAAGTAGCTCCAACCACCTCCGCTGACGCAAATTAAGGTCCTTTTTCTTGAACAGGTGCTGCAAACTCCGGTGATCAGTGTATATCTCACAAGGAACACCGTATAAATAATGACGCCAGATCTTCAAGGCGTGAACAATAGCTGCTAACTCAAGATCATGGACATGATAATTCTTCTCATGCACCTTCAACTGTCTAGACGCGTAGGCAATCACCCTATCGTCCTGCATCAACACTGCTCCAAGACCAATCCTCGAGGAATCACAATAGACAGTGTAAGACCCCGAATTTGTAGGCAATACTAATACTAGGGCTGTATTAAAAGTTTTCCTTAGCTTCTGAAAGCTCTCCTCATACTCCTCGGTCCCCCTGAACGTAAAACCCTTCTAGGTCAGCCTAGTCATAGGTGCTGCAATAGATGAAAACCCCTCTAGAAAGCGACGGTAATATCCCGCCAAACCACGAAAACTGCGTATCTCCGTAGCTGATGATGGTCTAGGCCAAATCTGCACTGCCTCCACCTTCTTCGGATCTACCTTGGTCCCATCACTAGATACTACGTGACCCAAGATGCCACTGAATCAATCCAGAATTCACACTTAGAAAATTTTGCATACAGTCTCTTCTCCCTCAAATTCTGAAGCACGATCCTCAGATGTTGCTCATGATCTTCCCGAGATCGAGAATACACCAGAATGTCGTCAATAAATATAATGATGAAAGAATCGAGATAAGGCCGGAACACACTGTGCATCAAATGCATAAAGGCTACTGGGGAATTGGTCAGCCTAAAAGACATGACAAGAAACTCATAATGACCATATCTGGTCCTGAAAGTAGTCTTCGGGATATCCGGCTCTCGAATCTTCAACTGATGATAACCAAAACACAAGTCAAACTTGGAAAACACCTGAGCACCCTGTAACTGATCAAATAACTCATCAATGTGAAGCAATGGGTATCTGTTCTTCACTGTAATCTTGTTCAGCTAACAATAATCAATACACATACGCATAGAACCATCCTTTTTTTCTTCACAAACAAGACAGAAGCACCCCAAGGTGACACATTGGGACTAATGAAGCCCTTATCAAGCAATTCCTACAACTGCTACTTCAACTTCTTCAACTCAGGAGGGATAGATATGGACTGAGTGCCCGGCAACAAATCAATGCCAAAATCGATATCTATGTCGGGCGGCATGCCCGGAAGATCAACTGGAAACACATCAGGGAAGTATCTCACTACTGGAACTGAATCAACTGTAGGGGTATCAATACTGACATCTCTCACATAGGCCAAAAATGCTTCACACCCCTTCTCAACCATTCGATGAGCCTTAAGGATGAAATGACCCTGTGGGGAGCATACTCTAAGGTACCTCTCCACTCTAGTCGCGATAAGCCTGGCATAGATCACGGTCTTAGCATGAAAATCAAGAATAGCATAATGGGGAGACAACCAGTCCATGCCCAAGATAACATTAAAATCTACCACATTGAGCAATAATAAACCGGCTCTAGTCTCAAAACCACTAAGAGCAATCAAACACGACTGATATATGTGGTCCACAACAAGAGAATCTCCCCCGAGAGTAGATACATAAACAGGGGAACTCAAAGAATCCCGAGATACCCCCACATGTGGTGCAAAATAAGAAGACACATATGAATACGTAGAGCCTAGGTCAAATAATACCGATGCATCTCTATGACAGACATGGACACCTGTGATGATAGAATCTGAAGCAACTGCCTATGAACGGGCTGGAAGGCATAATACTAGCCTGGCCTCCCCCTCTAGGGCGACCTCGACCTCCCTGACCTCCACCTTGAGCTGCCTGAGTAGGTGGGGCGGCAACTGGGGCTGGAAGAATGGCCAGAGGACCCAGTGGAGCATGTGGCGGATGAGAAGTCTGTGGAGGTGCACCCCTCCTAAATCTGGGGAAATCCCTAACCATATGACAAGCATTACCACACTCAAAACAACCCCTTAGAGGATGCGGTGGCTGAGACTGACTCGGAACTGGCTTGCTGGACTGGCCGGTAATAGTTCCTCGAGCAGGAGGTACACTAGATACTGGCGGTGCATAATAAGGCTCCTGAGTTTTAGGAGGAGTTGGAACACCTACCATGGTGTGCTGCTGGCGCACGAGCTCCTGAATAATTACCAGTCTCTCGATACCTTTTGTCCTTACTCTCCTCTCTGTCATAGGCAAGCATGCCCTCAACTCTCCTGGCAATACTCACGACCTGCTGATAAGTGATATCTATCTCTAACTCCCTAGCCATACTGGTCTGAATACTCGGGTGGAGTCCCTACAAACCCTCTCTTTGACTATAACAACCAAAGTCGGTGCATGTCGAGCCAACTCACTGAAACGGACTGCATACACCAACATAGTCATAGAACCCTGGCGCAGCTGGTCAAACTCTGCACGCCAAGCATTCCTGAGGCTCTGAGGGACGTACCCACACAAAAACATATATGAGAACTGAGTCCAAGTGAGTGAGGATGCCTCATACGAACTACTCAACTCATAGGCACGCCACCACTGATATGCCGCTCCCCTCAGTTGGAAAGCGGTGAAAGAAACCCCACTCGTCTCCGCTATTTCCATAGTGCGGAGGATACGATAACACTCCTCAAGAAAACCCTGAGCATCCTCTGAAGCTAATCCGCTAAAAGTGGGTGGGTGGTACTTCTTGTATCTCTCAAGTCTGAGCTGCTCTGCCTCAGAAGTAGCTACCCTGGTCTCATGCTGAACCGGAGCCACTGAGGGCATAAGAATAAAATCTGGGGCCTGATCAACCTGGACTCTCTGCTCAGGAGTACATGTTGTAGAAGTCTGGGCCCCTCCCCCGGCCTGAGATGTGGCGGGAGCTATCGGAATCAGTCCAGCCTGAGCTAAAGTGCTGAACATGCTCATGAACTAAGCTAAAGTCTCTTGGAGGGCTGAAGCAGCTATAGGAACCTCCTGTCCCGGCCTCCAGCTCGAGCTGCTAGGGCACCTCTGCCGCAGCTCCTGTCGGTGCTCTGGCTGCACCGCGTGGTCGTCCTCTAACCTGACCCCGACCTCTGGCGGCTCTACCAGGTGACTCGGGTGCCTGGTATTCGGATCTCCCGGTGCGGGTCCTCACCATCTGTGAGAAGAATAGAATAGAAAATTTTAGAATTTTGATGTCAGTAACTCGCACGACAAGGCAATCAAAGAAGTATGACTATTTCTTAACAGTTCTATAGCCTCTCGAAGATAATTACGGACGTCTCCGCACCGATCCGTGAGACTCTAATAAACTGTCTTGTGACTCATGATGCCTATGAACCTAGAGCTCTGATACCAACTTGTCACGACCCATTTTTCCCCCTCTGAAAGACGTCATGACGACACCTAGTCGCTATGACTAGGTAAGCCTACTAACATTGAAATAACAGAAAATAACGAATATAAAGGAAGGACTAAGCATCAAAAATGGCTAATAAAGGTAAAATGTCGCTCGAAATATACAAGTAAAAACAATTTTCCAATTTACACACAATACTTCCCAAAATCCGGAACTATGAGTCACAAGCTCTACGAAATCTATCTACAATCTTCTATACAAGGAGTCTAAGAAGTACAAGAGGGAAAAAAAGTAAAATATAAAAGGGGACTCGTAGGATCTCTGGACGCGTGCAAATATACCTTGAAGTCTCTGGTGTCTACTGGTGCTGGACTAATACTGAGGCGAACGAGAGGTACCTGGATCTGCACACAAAAACATGTGCAGGAAGGGTGTGAGTACACCACAATGGTACCCAATAAGTGCCAAGCCTAACCTCGATCGAGTACTAACGAGGTCAGGTCAGTGCCCTACTGGTATAAATATAATAAATTATAACAGAAAGAAATATTACAGTAAAGTAAATACGGAATCTAACAGGAATAGAATTCAAATTAAGCCAACAGCTCAGAATACAACAACAGGGGATCTCCCGGGATACCTTCATGTAGTACCAAACGTAAATATGCAATGCTGGGGGATCTCTTACCGTTCTGTAGTCCCAAAGTAAATATGCAGTACATGGGGATCTCCCGGAATACCATTCTGTAGTCCCAAAGCAAATATGCAGTGCAGGGGGATCTCCCGAAATACCGTTTCGTAGTCCCAAAGTAAATATGCGGTGTAGGGGGATCTCCCAAAATACCGTTTCGTAGTCCCGAAGTAAATATGCAGTACAGGGGGATCTCCCGAAATATCATTCTGTAGTCCCAAAGTAAATATGCAGTTCAACTAATAAACACAACAAGTTACAACAAGAAAACTTACAGTTTAGGCTAAGTTCAAACCAAGGAAAATAGGAATTTCACTAAACATGCTACACATAGTTCAAATAAACAGTCAAAACACGTAGGCATGATTCGCTAATCTAAACAATGTAGTCACATATGCTAGTGTAGTTTAAACAAGGAGAAAACAGATTATGATTTAGTGAAAAATGGGGTTTTACAACAAATATCCCGTGTACATACTCTTCACCTCACGTACACGACGCTCATATATCAAACAGTACAAAAATCCTAATGGGAAGTCCCCCCCCCCCACAAGGTTAGGAAATCCACTTACCTCGAACCAATCTCAAATCAATCCGAAATCATGCTCTTGCAAAGAGTATCCAACTCCGAGTGGTCCAAATCTAATCAAATCAGTTACACAACGTAAATATAGCTACAAGTAACTAATCTAGCTAATGAAATCGAAGCTAAGGCAAGAAAATAAAAAGACGCCCAAAAAGTTTCCCCGGGCCCACGTCTTAGAAACGGGTAAAAGTTACCAAATAAGAACACCCATTCACTCACGAGTTCAGTCGTACAAAAATCATCCAAATCTGATGTCTAAATCCCACTCAAAACTCAGAAATTCAATTGGGGAACTTTTCCTCCAATTTCCCACTTTCTCACTTAAATTCCTTGATTAAATGAAGAAAATAATAATAGATTAATGAAATGTGATCAAAAAAGGATTAGGAATCATTACCCAATGTTTCCCTCTTTAAAACCCTCAAACAATCTCCTTCTCCTGAGATCAAAATCGAATTTTGTGAATATGAACATTAACCCTCGATTCTGCCCCTTTTCAGCCCAGTTATTCCGCATTTGCGGACAATTCATCGCACCTGTGCCATCGCACCTGCGAAATTTCCATCGCAGGTGCAGAAATGACTTAAGGGGATGGGTTTGCATCTGTGAGCAAATGGTCGCACCTGCGCGTGCACTCCTACGGGCCCATGTCCGCTTCTGCGATCTTCTTTCGCTTCTGCGGGTCCTGTAACACATCTGCAGACATTGAAAATTCGGCGATTCCCTCGCACCTCCGACCCCTGTCCATTCCTTCCCAATCCGCATCTGTGCCTGATCTTCCACACGTGCGAGTCCGCACCTGCTATCTCCCCTCCGCAGGGGCGAAACACCAGAAACCAGAAATATTTCAGCAACTTTCCTAAGTCCAAATTTCATCTGTTAAGCACCCGAAACTCACCCAAGGCCCCGAGACCTCGACCAAACATACCAAAAAATCCTAAAATACCATATGAACTTAGTCGAGCCTTCAAATCACATCGAACAACATCAAAAAGACGAATTATGCACAGATTCAAGCCTAATGAACTTTGAAATTTCTAAATTGTACAAACAACGTCGAAACATACCAACCCTCGTCCGAATGAATTAAGATTTTACACAAAAGTAAAAAATGACACTACGAACCTACTCTTACTTCCGGAATTCCATTCCGGGCTCGATATCAAAATTTCTACTGCCGACCAAAATCGTCAAAATTCTCACTTTCGCCAATTCAAGCCTAAATCTATTAGGGACCTCCAATTGACATTCCGGACATTCTCTTAAGTCCAAAATCACACAATGGAGCTAACAGAACCATCAAAATTCAAATCCGAGGTCGTAACACAAAAGTCGACATACGGTCGACTTTTCCAACTTAAGCTCCCAAATAAGAGACTAAGTGTCTCAATTCGTTTTAAAAGCCAACACGAACCCTCCCGACAACCCAAAATAGATGAATAATATATGTGGAAAGAAGTTAATAGGGGATCGGGGCTCTAACTCTCAAAACGACCGGCCGGGTCGTTACAAATTATTTCACGAAATTTATTAAAAAAAGGGAATGGAAAATTTCAACTGGCATAACGTGCAAAATACTTGTGATGCAGATATCCTTACAATTTTTATATGATGTGAAATATTTAAACCGGGCTACAAGTCGGGGTGCAAGTTATATAAGGACGAGGTCCTTGTGGTGAATATTTATGTGTTTAAATTCTCTCTTTGTGAAATTTAAATTTGTACTATAGTATTAATAGGGAGTCATGCCTGTTAGGATTATTTGATAAATTCCTGTATGTATTTTTTGTGCATATTTAGCCATATTCGTGTTGTGAATATTGAGTATTAGCCTACGAGGTGAGTTCCTGGGTGGCGTTAAATGTGACTCGTTAATTCAGGTAAATAATTCTGAGGTATTTATGCCTCGTGTGTTGCTGTTAATGTTGTGAAAAATTTGAAATAAGGTTTTGTTAATATGAGATTAATTGAGGATGCTGGAATTAATATGAACATCTTTATGACCAGAGATGTGGTTATGGGCATACATATAATATGTGTGTAGGCACGAAATTGCTACAACCGGTTGAGACTAACACAATGTGTTAATACGAAAATCAGGCCTTTTTTTATGTATTTATTGGAGTACAAGAAATTGGCTTTAAAACTTATGAATGAGAATAAAAGAAATAATCTCAACTGAGATGGCGTTGTCGGATCCATGTTACATTTGCGATGAATTAGAGTCACCCACAGGTATGTGTGTAATAATACGCTCAGTAAATTAATGTCCTCAGAAAGATTCTTGGCATGTTCGAGGACGAACGTATGTTTTAAGAGTGGGAGAATGTAACTACTCGACTTGTTATTTTAAGAATTTACGCCCAGTTCAGCGATTTAAGGTCCCGATCAACTTCGTAATATGTATTATGACATATGTGTACATCCAAGTTTAGATTTCTGAAGATTCAGATGTTAATTGAAAGAACAACTCTCATTTTAAATGAAAAGAGTTGACTGGAGTTTGACTTTTGAGCGAACGACTCTGGAATGAAATTTTGATGATTCTAATAGCTTCATATGGTGGTTTTGGACTTGGGCGTATGATTGGATTTGGATTTGGAAGTCCATAGGATAATTCGACACATTTTGGCGAAAGTTATAAAATAGAAGATTTTTAGAAAGTTTGACCGGAGAGTTGAGTTTTTGATATCGGGATCGAAATATGATTCTGGAAATTGGAACATCTCTTTTATGTGATTTATGACTTGTGTGCAAAATTTGAGGTCAATCCGAATTGATTTGATAGGTTTCGACATCGAATGTAGAATTTGGAATTTGTTAGTTTTGAATTGGCTTGAATTGTGGTGCGATTCATGTTTTAATGTTGTTCAATGTAATTTGAGGCATAGACTAATTTCATGTCATATTATGGGACTTGTTATTATACTTGGTTGGGGTCCCATAGGGCTCGAATGAGTTTTGGAAGAGCTTTTGGAAGAGTTTGGTGTTTTGAGTACAAACATGTAATGATCCAAAGGTCCATTGTTAGTTCTAGAGATCGGAATTCTATTTCAAGTCTTCCGGGAGTTTAATAATGAATTAGAGGAATGATTTGGAAAGTTTGGTCTAATTTCATCAAGTCGCGATTGAATTTTTAGCACGAAACATGAGTTAATTATTTAACGAGCGAAATTGATATCACATTTAGCAAATGAGCTCCGAATTGGGTTTTTATTGAAGGAATATATTTGTATTATTATTTGTGACTCATATAAACAAGAATCGTCGAATTCCGAGTTTGTATGATGTAGTTAGAGCCTTTTTAGTAAAAATAAATATTGCTGGTGCAACAAAATCTGGTGCACACCTTTAGCGACAAGATTTGGCACTTTTAGCGACGGGAATTGGGCTTTTAGCACCTTGAGCTATCTTGTTTTTTAAGCTCATTTCAACATTTTTGGACGAAAAGACCGCGGCTTGGAGCAATTTTTGAGCGAGAAATCATGAAAAATCTTGAGGTAAGTCACTTGTGATCATTTCTACTTCATAATATTGAATTATCATAGAATAATCCGACTAGATTACATGTTTTTTAGGTGTAAATCGAGATTTGGACCTAGGAATTTGAAAATAAGATTTGAGGATTTGGAGGCCGAATTGTTATTGGAATTTAGTAATTTTGGTATGGTTGGACTCGTGCTTGAATGGGCATTCATATTTTGTAACGTTCATCGGATTCCGAGGCTTGGGCCCCACGGGCTATATTTGAGTTAATTTCGGATTTTATTGGAAAATTTAGTATTTTTATATGGGATTGATTCCTATAATTTGTGTTGAATGTATTGAATTATTTTTTGCTAGATTTGAACCATTTGGAGTTGGATAATCGAGGAAAAGGTGTACTATTAGATTAAGATAGAGTGATTTGAGGTAAGTATCTTGCCTAACCTTGTGTGGGGGAATTTCCCTTTAGGCAATGAGTCTTATGTGAAAATTGTGTGATTGAAAATCATGTACGCGAGGTGACGAGTACGTACTTGGTTTATATCTGCAAATTATATCGGTTAAAATTCGTAGACGCCCTTATGTATTAAATTGGAAAATTGTTGGAACTTATTAAATCCCTTATTTGTCATGCCTCATTCCTTGTTTGCCGAGGTTGATTTTATATGATAATTTGGTGTGATTGCCACTTGAACTTTGTGTGGACTCTGTGTTTGTTTGAGATTCCCTTTTTATGGAAAATACTTTCTTTATTGATATTATCTACATATAATTTAAATGGGAAATTTAGTTAATAAGATGAATAAATCTATTTATTTTCTGAAGTTGTGATTTAAAGGAGGTGTTGTTCCTCAATGAATTACCTTTTAGCTCATGTTGTTGAAAACTTGGTATTGAATTATAAAGGCCGTGAATCATATTGAGGAAAAGTGCCAAATTGTGAAATATTATTCGATTGAGTTGTTCACTCCCGAACATTTTGTTAAGATGTTGTGCACATTATGGTCGAGCCGTGGGATCCTTATTGTGGAAAATAATATTATTGTTGATTTCTGTGACAAGTTGTAATATTTGAGCACTTGAGGTGTAAATTATGATATGTTTTGATATTTGAGCACTTGAGGTGTAACTTGTGAAATGTTGTGATATTTGAGAACTTGTAGTGCCCCTGTTGATGCATATTTACTTTTGGGACTATGATGCGGTACCTCGGGAGATTCCCCTCTCTTGCATAGTTACTTTTGGGACAACGAGGCGGTACCTCGGGAGCTCCCCTGTCTTGCATATTTACTTTTGGGACTACGAGGCGGTACCCCGGGAACTCCCCTGTCTTGCATATTTACTTTTGGGACAACGAGGCGGTACCACGAAAGATTCCCCTGTCTTGCATATTTACTTTTGGGACTATGAGGTGGTACCTTGGGAGCTCCCCCTGTCTTGCATATTTACTTTTGGTACTACGAGGCGGTACTGATGCGAGACAAAATTGCATAGTTTAACATGTGATATACCTTACATTTTATGCGCATTAA